>BGPR01006374.1:0-18151 GCA_013235015.1 Araneus ventricosus | reverse complement strand
GTGGATTTCAGCTCTTTTTATATGAAAACTAGACTTATATAATATATCAATATTATAAAACGACAGCGCTGTCCAGATTTGTCAGCGGTCACCTGAGGAGTTGCTCCTTCAGCCACGGTAACAAAGTTTTTCCGGTATGTGGAGTAGCGAGTGCGTCCCTAGAGCACATCCTCTCTTGTCTTCGCCTATCTAGGGAGGCTTTCGAGACGGATCCTTTGCTTGCTCTCGATTTCTTGAGGGTGAGTGGGCTCATGGATGATGTCTAGCTGCCGCTAGACAGAGAGGGATTAGTAACAACACAACAACATATTATAGAACTCATCACCATGCATTAATTTGTAGGATGCTTCGATAAAAGAGCGTGCGTTTATTGGAATATTCAAAAATAGATTCACATTATTTTTGTAAAACCAAAATATTTCAACGAAAGAAAGATCTTATTATAATTTCTGAAACCTTGTAATGACTTCAAATGTACTGGAATATTTCATTGCTTTCATTGCTGAAAGCTTTATATTTCCAAGACTTACAAGCACATATAAATTTACTTTTTATTTAAGGCATAAAGTTTTTATACAGCCATAAGTTCCAATCAGATCTTTTTGAACACTTTATAAACAACTGCCTTCAAACTTTGCTTTGATAGCTCTCTTATTCTGAACAAATAATTTATAATTAGCAGGTTAATTAATTTTCCTTGTTAGTAAATTTATTTTGCATTTCAATTTGTTAATCTGTGCTCATATGTGACAAAGACTTTTTATTCGCAGTATTTAACATTATCCGAGTTTATTCAACTTATTATGTAAGCCAAATTATTTGAGCCGTTTAGATTTCCATCTTACGTTTGTTAGGCAATTTAAAAAGATAGAATATTTTATTGTTCATAAATGTATCCTTATAAAACTAGCAAAATTATTTATCTAGATGGGATTTTTGCTTTTAGAAAGAGGAATAAAATGGAAACTAAGATTTGCAATAAATTGTATTTTAATAAATAAAACTGATTCAGAAATCTGTAACTTTTTGGCTTGCCTAACCTAATCCCTGGTGTCTACGTTAAGGTATGACTAGAATCAAAGCAAACATATGGTCTGAAATTCCGCTCTTTTGACGTGGAAACGTCTTTCCGATCGTTACAGTGATAGTCGGTCGAACTTTCTTGTATGACAAAATACGGTCAAATTTGAATCGCTAATAACTACCAGACTAATAATGCGAAAAGAATGGTTGACCCCACAACGGATAGATCATATCTGTAAGAGTTTGTCGCATAGTATTTGCTTTGCCTGTGACGTCATCGTTCCAGTGTAGGGGCATGCGCCTGATTGTTATGAATAAGCTTCATGTAAGGTTATAAATAAGTGTAGCGCGGAAACGCGTTTAGCTAGGAGGTTGAATCTGGTGTCATTTGAAAGAGCTTGAGGAGTATTACTAGGACCCAAAGTGAGACAATAAAAATATTTATCAGAATATAAGTAAAAATGGGTATTAAATTGAAAATTTCAAACTCTGAATGTTTTTTTTATTATAATAGGCATAGTTTTCTTTCGAATTGTACGAAACTTACAGAATACTTGATAATACGTAAAAGAAACATTGTATTAAAATTTGAATATGACGGGAAATATGAGCATTTGTAGTAAATAATGTTTTACTGTTGCATACGCGAAATCTAGTTCTATATACTGTCAACAGATGGTGCCATCAAAAGCTACTCTAAATAAAACATAAGAAAGGCGCAGTTCGGGTCCGCGCCGTTGAATTTTCATGGAAACGTCGGGATAAAATCATAAAACAAGTGTTTCCTATTAATATGTAATTAATTATCAATCTCTTTAATACAATATTTACACAGAGTACTATAATGGTTAAAGAATAGATAAATCACAAGTTTAATGTGTAATGAATGTAGCAAGGGTCTGTGGTAGATAGAGATTTATCTATTCTGTAAACATTATACTACTCTGTGTAAATATTGTATTAAAGCGATTGATAATTAAATTACATATTAATTAATACGAAATACTTGTTTTATGATTTTATCCCGACGCTTTTCGCGAAAAATCTACGGCGTGGACCCAAACTGCGCCTTTCTTATGTTTTTTTAGTTCGTAAGTACGCGGTAGAAAACACGAAATAAAATTTGAAACCACTCTTGTAGTAAACTTCTTTTAAACCAAACTTTTCAGTACAGCAGGAGCAGAATATTTCAGCTGACATTACCAGTCATAGTTCTATTTTACTAACTACCTCTTATCAATTATTAGAGTTTGTTGAAAAATATAGAAATTTTGAAAATAATGAACAGTAATAATTGGGTAGAGTTCTTAAAAAGCACCGCAAAAAATAGTTGACTTTATATTAATTAAAAATGAAGATTATAGTTCATTATAATGAAAATGTTCACCTCAAACCAAAAAGTCATTAATAAATCAAAACGCTCAGTGTAAAATTAGCATAGAAGCAATAACAATCCATGCTTTTCACATCAGACTACAATAATTATCATCTCGGGACATTCATTATTGTATTGAAAAAGCATAATATATTTTTTAAAGAATTTCTAGTAGTTCAACGAAAAAAAGAAGAGTCTATTTATCTACGAAACTAAATCTCCCATTTTTTTAACGGAATCAATTCCATTTCTTAAGTCTGATAATTAGCATTTTAATTCTGTAAAATTTCAGAAATCTGTTTCCGAAAAGTTTCCACTCTTTGGACTTTTATAATTGGATATTAAAATAGTGAAAATACTTTTCAATTAGTGAAAACTTGGAATAACTTTTTCTGAAGAGAAAAATTCGAAAACTCTATTTGTTTTTATTGCTAAGTCATCAAACCATTCAAGCTTAAATCACTTTTTATCACTGTATTAAAAATCAAATGTAAAATTTAGACAAAAAAAATGCGGAAATACATTTCTAGAAGTCTGGACAGTGGGACTGGGATAAGCAGTATTTAAATAATAATACCTCCTTCCTCAATAAATTGCTTATTACCATTTTAAAAGATTTTCTCCTTTCGCATCTTTTCTTAAAATCTATAAAAGTCTTAGAAGTTGAAATCTTCCACAATTATTTTTGCATTCGGCATTCCAGGTAAATAACATCTACTGCACATCGTGTAATAAATAAAATAAGCTATGTTCATAAATTCAAATTTTATTTAATTTATTCAAATTTCAGTACTGAAATTACTCCTTAGTGCTTCAGGTCTCTATTTTATTTCAGAGCTGTTTGCAATCACTATTTATAATAATAAAGAGTCTAAAGAAGAAAAAATTAATAGAAGATCGAATATGCATTATCATTATTTTTTAAACAAACTGAAGCCACGTTATAAATTGATTTGACCAGGATTTAAAGTTCAAAACCTTGTTCATGAAATATATAACTCGCTTGTTCCTAATACACTCACTGCTTTGTTACATGGTACATTTCAACTATTATAGGTAAAAGAAAAGAAACAGATAAAACTAGGAAAATCCTTTTGGGCGGTACTTATTTGCACTTTAGTTTGGATCATATTCACTTCGATAAAAAGAATTTGAACTCAAATTACTCCCAAAAATAAATTATTCCTCCTTAATTAAGTTTATTCAATATGGAAAAAAATATTTCAGCATTGAAAAAATATGATACACATAAGAAAAAATATTAACACTTGTATTAATTACTTTCCAATATTAAACGGGAACTTTCCACTTTGCGTGGACCGTTCCTTCTATTCTCCTTTTGCATCTTCAATTTTATCCTATTCAAGTGATTATCTGATAGAATCAGCAACCCGATGAGTGAATTTTTTTGAATTATTAAGAAAGGTGTAAATCATAAAAAATAGAACTCATAAAAGGCAAGCCATTTTTGAACTATAATTCTATGTACTAAGCGTAAAATATCAAATTTATTGCGCAAAGTATTCGAATTATTGTCCTATGTAACAATTGTATACCCCCTCCGAGCGGCGCAAACGTCTTTTTCTGTTTTTCATATTCAGTTCAAAAGTAGATAGCTCGTATTTATAAGTATATTTTCTTTAAAAAATCATGGATAAAGTATTCTTAAGATTTAAGAGATATAATTAAACACAAAAAGTATAAATTCATTTACTTTAAAAGCTAAATTTTCTAACCTGATAGCTAAAATTTCAAACTAATTGGGCGCTCAGAGGGTTTATATTGAAATTGAAATGCAGTCATATACTTCTCAAATCTAAGTGCGCCTACACCAAGTTGAGAACAATTACCAATTCTATGGAATTGTTTTCGGATTCGCTATTGAAAATAGTAATTAAAAGAGTGTTCTTTATTGCCCAACTACAATCCATTGTACAACAGATTGCCTAGATGGCAATAATAGTTTTGATAAAAATACAACCTTAAGATTTTTCTGTAATGTTTTAAGAAAACAGTTGTATCTCAGAATGTTGTTTCGGAATCGGTTTTTCAATGCATCATGCACTCAGTGGATCCTCATATCATCGATGTACCTAGATTTACGGAAGAGGATCTCTATCCTGCGATCCTATATAAGCCGAGATTTCGTCATAAGGTCACCGCGATCTTCGGATAATGCGCTGATACCTCCAACCAGCCACTCATGAGGCAACTCGCTATAGTGATGATATCTTACTCCAATATGTGGTTTACCCAAACGAGAATGGAGCATTTGAATTAATATTCTCATATGAGTAAACAAGATTTCGCGCTTTAACCAGTAATTCATGTCAGAGGTTTAGAATCAACATATATCATATGCCTGACATCGTCGAAAATGAGTAGAGTACAGGAAACGCTTCTTAGTTCGTTTTAGTATGCTGGCTGTGTATAGCTCAGCATCATAACATGTAAGACGAATGAATGTTAAAATGAATAATTATTCATTTTAACGGCAAAAATCCTTCAAGAACTTAAATTCAATTTCATGTGAAATCTATGAACAACACTGCGCTTCTGTAATGTGGGAAATTATTTACCCCCTGAACTATGGGACATAAATGTAGTTCGTGTATCGAATTATCGTATTTTTAAGATTATAATCTAAAATTAAGCGATTTGTAGACAATATAATTCGATACAAAAATACACGTAATCATTAAGGATTGAATAACTAAAAAGACAAAAAATTATAGAAGCAATTTAATTGGTATGCGCAAGTGCAGCATCATACAGGAACAAATTGCGAAGTACAAAGATATAAATACTAATAAAGGAAATTTTTGAATATGAAAGAGTTAAAAATACAAAAATAATAACAGACAACGATAAGAAGTAAGAATCCGGTGGATGACTTCATCATAGGCCAGTCATCCATTCAGATTGAAAACTAGAATAGGTTTTATGTAGAGGAAAAGGACTTTAAGGTCTGAATTTAATATTAATTTCCTCTAAGGTCTGAACCTATTCCGGAATATATTGGAAAGAAAAACATTTATCCACGAAGAAGAAATTAAAAACAGTCTTTTAAACAAAGAAGTTTAAAAGACTGTTTTTTAAATTTCTTCTTTTTTAAGCCATTCTAAACATCTCAAGTGATCTATCGACACTTAGTTGAATCAATACGACATTTCCAAAACAGAAGGTGTCATTTAATTAGATAGTAAAGAAAACAACACAGTTAAGGGGTTAAAAGACATAGTGAAATTTTCACCTGAAACCAATACTTCATTAAGCCTTTGTAGGATACATTTAGCAAAAAGAAATCTCGAATGGATACTATGTTGCCCTTCTACTTATTGAATTCAATCATTGATCTCAGTATTCTTTTCCTGAATAGAAGGAATACTAATAAACAGTGTCAAGGAAACATCAATTAACGACAACTTGTGCAGTATTTACGAAAGGGGATCCTCTCCCCACTTTAAGTATGTACATTCAAGATGTCCTTGTAGTTCTTAACAAGAAAATTCCAAATTCGGATGTTTTAGCGCACAGTGCTGACACTAATTAGGTTACTTATTTCCCATCCTATTTTTGACTGCAGTGAAAGACTTCTAAATCACAAGTTTGTTTGCATAATTTTATGTAAGGCTATTCATAGATTTCTTTCTAAATCTACTTCATTAACTGCCTTAAAAGAAGAAAGTTTAAATTTTAAGTTAGAAATTCTGTTTAGAAAAACAATAAGAATTGAAAACTTTTTATTCTATTTTCGGAATGCCGTTTACGCTGATTTTGAAAATATATACATGCTGTCTCCTTTAATCGTAGCCCAAGAGCTAATTTCTAAACTTTCAAAGATTAGCTAGTGTTTTATATTTAAATCGAAAAAATGCTTTGAATGGTGTAAATAATTATATTTTTTGTTGTTTGAGTCAATAAATGTACTATCGAAAGAATTATGTGGTCTAAACTTTGTACATTTCCCCCCTGCTCCATTAGCCATATTTAGTAACACATTCTTGACACGATCACGTTGTAAACAAAAAAATTCCACTCTTCTGCAACAAGAACTGAAAGAGCACATTCTTGACACGGTCACATTGTAAACAAAAAAGTTCCACCCTTCTCCAACAAGAACTGAAAGAGCACATTCTTGTCACGATCACATTGTAAACAAAAGTTCTCTTCTCAACGAGGACGAAGAGCACATTCTTGATACGGTCGCAGTATAAACAAAAGTGCCCTTCTGACAAGACTGAAAGGCACATTCTTGACTTTTTTGTAAACAAAAAGGGACCCACTCATATCCAACAGAGCTGAAGGAGGCACATTCTCCGACGCACGTTTCATTGTAACAAAAAAAAGTTCCACTCTTCTGCAGCGAACTGAAAGAGCACATTCTTGACACGGTCACATTGTAAACAAAAAACTTCCACTCTTCTCCAACAAGAACTGAAAGAGCACATTCTTGATACGGTCACATTGTAAACAAAAAAGTTCCACCCTTCTCCAACAAGAACTGAAAGAGCACATTCTTGTCACAATCACATTGTAAACAAAAAAGTTCCACTCTTCTGCAACAAGAACTGAAAGCGATATGAAGCTTCGAATTCATGATTTTAAGCCAATCAATGGACACTCCGAGAAAGAGGTGTCCGTTGATTGGAGGATATTCTTCTAGGCGACAATTGAAATGGTTTAATACCATCTAAAATAGTGATATTCAAAGCTTCGTAATTGGGTCAGTCTTAGCCACAGAAGAGTGGAGCTTTTATTGCTGAAAATGTCAATGTGCCAAGAATATTTTACTAAATATGATAGTTACAATTAATATAATTTAACAAAATATATTAAAAATTAATTAAATTTTTGTATTAGACAGAATGGCGCATATGCACAACTTCTAATAAAATACAAATACAGATAATAGAATACAAAAAAGTAAGAAGAAAAATACAGAAGAAGCAGATGAAGTAAACAATAGCGATAACAATACACCTTTCTGTGCGAACAACGCAGCAGCATCCAGTGATTGCATCATCAATACTGTCCAACAATTAACCAACAATTCACTATAGAATTAAACAAAAAAAACTAATGTGCTCTGATAATTAAAAATAATTAAAACATATAAAATAAAACAATTAGAATATAAAAGAAAAAAACAATTAAAATGGAAGAAATGGGAGAGAACTCGAATGGCGAACTTTTTCAAAGACCACTCTCCATCGGAGTTCTAATATGGATAAATTTTCTGACAAGGGTATGACTACAAAGTCAAACATTGTACCCTCTGTAGCCTGAATTTATCCATGAACTGATATATAGGAAATAATCCTTTTGGAAAAAGAAAAACTTAACAAAGTCCTTTATAACAAATCCAATTGAGAGACTAGAGAACGTAAATATTTACCCTCTGCCAAAATAAAAGCAAGAATGAATGACACTATCGATACATACAAGAACAAAGGAAGTATATTTGTAGAGGCTAGCTCCTAGCTCCATCTATGTAGAAAAATTCGAACCATTTACCAGAAGAATAAAAGTTCTTCAAACTTTTTTTAATTAAGTTATTGACTTTAAAGAAATTATTTGGGTAACCGTTATCTTTTAAGTTATTCTTTAAATTATCTAAAGCTTTAACAAAAGTTGAGTGGTTATTATAAATATTTTTTATTCTATTAATTTGAGAAAAAATGGAATTTTTTATAATTTTATAGTGAAGATTTGTTTGAAAATCACAAAGTGTAATAGCCTTGAAATTAAATTCTTTTCCTTTGTCGTAAATGCCAATAGAGACAATAATACTAAATATGACTAATAGGACCGTGGAAATGATTAAAAATTTAAACTTCTTATTTTTTAAAAGAAGTAAATTTATTGACTCAAACAACATAAAATATAACTCTTTACGTCATTTAAAGCATTTTTCATTACGAAGTATATGCCTATCTTCTAACAGTTTAGAAATACTATATATTATTCTGTTTTGTAATCCCTTCATTGCCTTCTGCTAATCTGAAATAAAGGCATTTATATTATTTTGATTTAAAAGGAACGTGCAACAAAAAGTCACCATTCTCATAACTCTCTTAGTCATTGTAAATATTTATTTATTTTTGTACAAAAAATACCTGCTTAGATTTCAATACTTCCTTTTCAAATGCGAAACTTGTTGACAAAATTCAATTCATCGTTGATTGGTAAAGTTAGTAAGTAAAAACAGTAAAAATACATAAGTAAAAGTAAAAACAAACCTGCTTTGTCAATCTAACTGCAATCAATCGAGTGGTAACTAGGGTGGGATACGGATCATTATCTTTTTGAATGCCCTTCACCCAAACATATCATCTATGAAAATCCGTAAATGCTCTCAATAAAGTGTGGTTTCGACATATAAATAAAAATAATGGGGCTGTTGCAAAAATCTGCGAGACCTATAAAAGGAGCAGCGACATCTGTGATGTTCTGAAATAGTGACTGTTGTCTTGTTTTAACAATCAGAAACATTTTTAACCGATGTATATTAAATTATAATGGGAGTGTCGTAGGCTAATCCATAGGTGTAGTGATGCTTTAACTTTTAATTTTATTTTATGAGCGTAATACCTGAAGATTTTTAAAATTTCAAATACATAAGAATAAATATATTTTAATAATATAATGTATTTTAGTTACATTTAAAAAATCACTTTTTTTGCCTAATTGGCCTTACACCCGTTTGGATAGGCTGGGTCGGCGTGGGATATAAAAAGATGATCTAGTGGTAAGTTATTGGTACTGGTACATTGGTTCCATGGTACTTTTCAAAGCTTCTATAGAACAAATTCAGAATTATGATAATTACTTAGATCTAGAAATTTTAGGATAATAGGAAAAAGATGATGGCTCATTACAAATAAATCGCTACTAAAACAGTCAAAACCTAATTCTATCCACTTTAGCTGTTTATCCTTCTTGTCCAGTTTCAACGATAAGTTTCAGAGTTTTTCTTAAAGATATTCCCAATGTGTTAAGAGTTTCTGTCAAAAACGTTTTACTGACATGTGCTTCAAAAATATCCGTTGAGAATTCCAAGATTTGAAAGATGCAATTCATATACTTTTAGTAATACACAGAAAACAGCTATGATGCTGCACTGTATGATTTTATTCTTAGGGACTATTTGAGAAAAGAACTATTAAACAGACAGTTTTCTACTTTTAGTGGTCTTCAAAAAGTTGTTGAAAAAGGAGGTAAAATAAATCCTCTGAGAAACGATATTGCGCATTTTAAAATCTTTGCCAAAGAGATGTGGGAAATTACACTGCGTCAAAGTTTTTCGCGAGAAGATATTCCGCTACATTTATGTGGTATATTAAAAAGTTGAAGGCGTAAAAAATGGCCATTAGATTTTTTGCACATCTTATGAAAAATTTTTAGAAACCTCCAATTTATTGACAGATAGACAAAAATAAATAAATGTTAAGTTTAATATAAGACAAATAAATTTTAATAAAAACAATTTTTAAAAACACAGTTTTACTAATGTACTAAAAAGCAAATTTTTTTATTTGAATTATTTTTTACTTTTTAGTTTTTAGTTTATAATTTATTGTTATAAATATTATGGAATCTTGAAATCTATTTTTTCTCAAATTCACTATCAGGCGGTGCCACTCGTATAAAATAAAAATTGAATTAAATTATTTATTTATAATTATCTATTTATTTATAATTATTTATTTATTTATAATTATTTATTTATAATTATTTATTTATTTATAATTATGTTCTGGAAATATTAAAACATTAAATTATCATCGCACAGGTGTGCAAAATTTCAATCGAGAAACGAGTGAAAAATGGCTTACAAAATTCCATCTTTACAAACATAGAACAATTCAAGTTAAATAAAAGTTTGTAAAAATAATGAATAGTTTCAAGTTTTTTCGGGCAGTTGGGTAAGAGAAAAAGCTGTAATTAATAAAGCTGTAATAAGCTGTAATAATAAAATATAATTATAAAATCAAAAACTTTCCCTGTCAGATTAAATTAGATCGAGCAAATGTCAGTTTCGTGTGCTTAGAAAGTCAACGTTTAAAAAGCTGTTGTGAAGTTGCGGTGATGTTTTTATTATTTTTTTATTTTTTATTTATTTTTTACTCATGACAGTGCTCGTGATTGCTTTTCTAAGATTTTTTTCCGTAAATGATTCTACTTTTTTTTTAATTTCTAAATGCAAATAATAATAATAAAAACACTGATGTTCACTTCTGAAATTTCTTCATTAGAAAATACTTTATAAATAGAATGAATTATTAAGTTCTTTTCCACAGAAATTAACTGGAATTTTTCAAAAAGACTTACTCTTATCCCATTTTAATTAGATTTTTTATTAACAGTAATCCTATGATTAAATTACTTCCAATGACTCAAAAACGAATAGGTTTTCAATGTAAACATCAGATGCCCTGTGGAGCGAAACATTTCAGCTTATTTTTATGTATGTTATTAACTGATCTTCCCCATGTTTCAATGAGATTTAAAATGGAATGGTAGTTTTTATATATAAAACCAAAAATATCTGATAACAGGTATTAATTTCGTTTCAAATAATCCTATTTCTTTCTTCAGATTATTATTATAAAGCGTAATTTAAATTTGTTAATAATGAAGCATTTGCAGAACATAAAAAATATTCGACATATTTCTAATTATCGCATTTATAATCTGTATTTGTAGACATCACTGTTATCTGTATTTTTATTACAAATATAATCCGATTCAGCAATTTTATTCGGAAATTAAGTATTTGACGTAGTTTATTTTAATGAAGAATTATTAAATAAATATTGCTGAGAAAGATGCCATTAATTATTAATTTTTTAGAAAATATTTGGATTTCTGGCACCTTATTATTAGCACTTTATGCAATGTATCAAAATTACATGCTACGGACAAATTAAGAACAGAGAGCGTACTTTTAAATATGGCGTTTTAATATAGTATCGCTACAACACATTGTAGTAGCTTTAAACGTAAAGAGGAATTCCCCACTGCCTTTCAACAGCTTTATGACAAAACAGAACGCCGTCTCTTACCCCCGTACCCGTGGATACTGAGTTGATTACGGTGGACAAAGCTGAAAGCATTGTTTTGGTGCAAAATCTGTTTCTTATAACTATATATTTATACAGAACAGAACGCCGTCTCTTACCCCCGTACCCGTGAACAAACAGGGCACTGAACGGTTTGATGGGCAAGACACGGGAATTTTATTTAAGAAAAACAAAATAAACACAAAGAAGGAAATATATACACTATGTACAGCACAGGTGTTTTCACTTTTACACAAGTTCGTAATAGTCTTTTCTTTAGATGATGTTATACCTTTCTATTATTTGATGGGGGGAATGTCCGGTAATTGAGCTACTAAGTTCATCTCGCTTGAAAGTTGAATGCTAGGGAGGCTGGAAAAGATCTCTGTTTTCTCTAATGAATTTGATAATCCCATGAATTTTATGCCTGGAGACAAGGTTATTGGCGACCCTTTTCAGCCATTCTTGTTCGAAGTTTGGCGCTGGCTTCCTCATATGCCAAGACACTGTATAAATACACTCCGTGGCATAATGAAGTGCCGTGCCAATTCCACCACAACTACGATAATCGCTGTCAGACAGGTGAAACCTTTTGAGGTAGGCAGGGAAAGGTCCATGTTGAGAGAAGAAGATAACATCTTCTCTAATCCAGTTAGTGGGACAGAGACTAACTGAGGGCATGATGTTAAAGATTTTCCTGCCTGCATCGCCATTCTTCCATGAGGTTTGTCACTCCTCAAGCATCCTCTTCCGGAGGAGGACTTTTATATGCGGTTTAGGAAGCTTAGTGTGTGAATAGGTTGCCTATATTGCCTGCATGCGCTTTAACCCAAGAGACTTTTATTCTTGGATTTGTAAGGAGAATTTTGAAAATTTTTCTTGCTGTTTCGTTTGTGTTCTTTGAATTGGAAGATGCCATGATACTTGCTGTATTGTCTACGTGTATTTTAGAGGTATTGTGGTTTGGCAGATGAGATGCGTATATTATTGCTTCGTGAAGTGCAGTGAGTTCAGCTTGAAATACGGTGTTGTTGTCGTTGAGTTTAGCAGACCACTGGTAGGCCCAGATGTCATTGGTCGAGACGCAGAAGGCAGCTCCAACTCCGTGTTCGGTTTTCGAGCCATTTGACAGCTTTAGGACAGAACAATGATATGTAAATTATTTGAAATCAGCGAAATAATTTTTTCAGAATTACAGCATGCTATCTTTGACTCAGAAACACTTTGTAGAAAACTAAATGCTCAACTCATTCGGCGTTTTTCATGACAGTTTTGGTAAAAAAAAGAATTTTGTAAAATTGTTAAGTACAGCTTACAGCCACTTTGACGATATGACATGTTGTTGTATTTAGAAACATGTGACTTGCATCATTGTACTTGAGTTTGCAGTTTAAAAGTAATCCAGTGTTATGTGACTTTAGGGATGGAAGAAAACCTACCGGTTTTAACTGAAAACCGGTATTTTTTGTTTCGGTTAACCGGTTTTTTTCGGTTATTCTTTCGTCCAGGTTATAACCGGGTATTTTTTCTAAATCCAATAACCTGGTAAAAAAACCGGATCGGAAGATAGGCTCGATTTTAGGCTCGATTAGAGTAAAATTTACCTAGTTATGAAGCTTTTAATTTCATCAGCTTAGGCCAATTAACGACAACCGCTTCCTCGAGGCGTCTGTCGATTGGCGGATTACTGAAAGAGTCTTTATGAACAGATAATATTGGCTAATGGATTGATTTCCTGTAAAAACAATATGAATACAAACTTTTGTCTACAAACGGCGTTTGTTTTTTTTATAAAAAAAACCGAAAACCGGTTATTTCAAAAACCGGTTATAACCGCCAGGTTAAACCGGAGGTGAAAAAAATCTCAATAACCCAAAACCGCAAATCTGAATAACCGTTATTTTCGCAAAAACCGTCATCGCTATGTGACTTTATTGAAATAAGCAAAGCGCACCTTCAGATTTTCAGGAAAAGAATAAAAGAAAGAAGATTTCAAAGAATTTCAAAGGACTGTGTGTGGGTAGATTTTACAAAGCCTTTAAAAAAGCCTTGAGGGTTATTTTTTAAGCAACGGTTTTAGAATAACATTTTTTAAAATACTGATGATAGTTTTAAAAAGTCAAATTGACGAGAAACAAATGTATCTCATTATGAATTTGCATAAAACCTTTAACATTAGCTAAAACAGTATCTTAATTTTTTATGTTAAAAACGCTAAAGTTAGTTTTAACATTCAGTTTGAATTTTCTTTAGTAATTTTAAACGAAAATACTGTTACTCTATTGTATTGTAATGTCTCCAATTCCTTTTACTTTTAATAAATATAAAATTTTTAATATCAGTGACAGCTTTTCTTTGTATTGAATTTTTTAATTTAAACTTTTCATTCTTCAGAGTTAAAAATTGCTTTAAAATTGCAATTACTTCTGTTTTAGAGGAAAATTCCATTTTCGAAAGGCAGTTTTTGAAATATAACTAGCTCGGTTTCAGTAGACGATATTGATTTATTCAGCTCGTACTGATTTCGATGTTACTTATGAACGAACGGTATCCAAAGCAGTCACCCTTATTAGAAGACATTTCAATTGCTTATGTAATTTGTTTCGAAACGGGAAGCAAATCGCCTCACCAACAGTTAATATACTAGAACAAATGACCTTCGATTTCTGAAATGTAATTATGTTACAGTTAAACCAGTGGTTAAGATTGCAGATGTCTTGTTATATGGATGGGAATTTTGCGTAACATAATATGAGATATATATCGCCTGCATGTTTGTAGAGAAGTCATATAAATTTTCATAGCTGAATAGCTTAATCAATTTTTGCTATTAAATGTTTTTTTCACAAGAGTAGATTTTTTTTAACTTGACTTGTTTCCGGTTTATAAAGATTGAATTTTACTATCGATTTTTCATTCACTTCCTGATGAGCTAGAGTTTTGAAATTTTGCGCGGTTTTGTATTCTCAATTATTATACACTATTTTAAAATTTTTAGAACTTACCTATTCAATAAACTACTCACTTAATTAAATGTTGCATTAATGGCTCCATACGCGTGACACTACCTAGTAATGATTTTGAGAAACAATTAATTTCAAGATTTCATAATATTTATAGTTAAGATTCAATAATTGTTAATTAAAGATTAAAACGTCCAAAAGAATTCTTAAAAATCTACCTTTTATTACTCTAATAAAAGTATGTTTTCAAAACTGTTTTTATTCAGAAAGCAAAGCTTGCGTTGTTTATGACTTCTATGGCCCTGTTATTTATGACAGATTTTTATTTTGCAAGTTATAAATCTAAATAGCTGATATTATGATGCTTTTTGTATTTTTATTTCACATATAGATTCCATGGGCAAGCATTGAATCGATTACCGAAACATAGATGATCCGGGTACTGTACCTAAGAACGACAGCTCGGTCTCCCTATTTAATATTTTTCCTTACTAAAATTTAAAAAGTTTAAATATTAAAAGATAACTCTGGATCGTAAAAGATTAACAAGCAAAATGGAAGTTTTAGTTTACAAAAAACATCCAGCCCATTTTAATCTTGTATGCGACCCTAGTTTTTGTTAAATCTGACATCGGGGGTCACACGACCTCCCGATGGGTCCCTCTCATCGTCTGAGAATGGCTTGAAGCAGCGAGAACCGCCCCCAAAAAGCCCTTGTGTTTATTAAAAAAGGGCCATTAATATAACTAAATTAAGCTAAGCGGCGTTATCATAGTTACCAAGTAATCTTCATGACGCTGATTATTAAAATAAATTAGATTGATATTTTACTCTTGGAAAAAACCTTTAATTACGAGTTTAGGTAATCCTCCTATCTAGATCGTTTTACCGCTGTCCTCACAAATTCATATCAGTGTGAAGCAGGTTTTAGAACACTTATTAAGAAATGCTTATATAAATTGTTATAGCATAATTTAATATCGCCATCTCATTCATTTGATTTCGATATATAAACAGGGTGTTCCAAAAGGTCGTTTACAAACTTAAAGCTTAGGTCTGACACACAAAAACGTCATTATGAGGTCAAAAACGCAAAGGGGGCCTTTTGTCGATGAATTAATAAACGAAATCAGATTTAATAGATTACAAATTTATAAGACAACAACCACTTGCATGACTAACAACATTGCAAGCCGTACGCAGCATGGCAGATCCAATAATAGGAAGTAGGACGCAGTATGAACAACAAACCTTTGGAGAACTGTACACTTTATTTGGTGTGACGTCTTTTCTTTTACTTAATTCAATCACAAAGAGCCCCATGCAGCGGTTGCATTTTGCGCTTGCGACTCCATGTTCCGTTGTAAAAATGACTTGTTTCTGTGCACCTAATCTACCTCAAAGTTTGTAAATGACCTTCTGGAACACCCTGATGCGACCAAGTGCCGCCTCACGCTTTCTTACCACCTCAGGTGTTCATCAGATCAACACATAGAAGCCTGGATGAAATCAATAACCAACCACAGCCTGCTAACAAACAAAATAATAGACCTCCTCAACTTTATCACCAGCCCAAGAAGACCTACTTAAATCGGAACAGCCAGAATAACTCCACTTTAGCCTGCATTTTTCATCCCACTGCAAATCTCATGTCTCCCATCCACGCCTTTCTTCTCCTTTCTCCTGGAACATCCCATGCCAGAGACAGATCATCAGTTTCAGTGTCTCAGGCCCAGCCACGTGTCCGCCACACGTCTAACTTGGCATCAACAGCATCATGTAAAAGTACATGTGATTATTCTAGGACGCAGAATCTAGTTTAGTGTATATTGTTGCAAAAGTCTTACTGTGGGTGTATGGTTTAAACAGTCTAACAAGCAGGATAAGGGAGAATGAAGGTTTATTTACAAATATGCAGGAAAAAAAAGTAGCACAGGTACAGGAAACAATAGTTCTTGCACAGATTACCAATGTAAATAGACAACAATTCACAGGTAATAACAGTTCAGCACTTTGATATTTAACAGCACAAACAGTCAGCAAATAACTAGCAACCACAATAACTGCACTTTCAATAGCGCTCAGCTCACCAGCTTACCAGCCCGCACAGCGGATAGGATTCCAAGGCGATCCTAGTAGATCAACAACACATTCCGTCGTCCAAGCGCTCTCTTTATATAGTTTTCCCCGGCAGGCCGTGACGTCACATGGAATGATCTAGCACATTCGTGGCGTATCTTCTCTCCTAATAGAAATATCGAGAAGATTCCAGCACCTTTGAGATCCCATATTTCGTCGCCAAGTCGCCAAGATGGTCGCCAAGGTCGGGGAACCAGACGTGGCTGCTGCTAGCCATCCCATCCCATACCCTGTAAAACTTTCTTCCAACCATAAGACTCACATTGCTGGGAAGCGACTTTCCATGTTTGTAACAATATATTTGTGTTTTATGTGCGTTTATATGTTTGTGTATATATTAGTGTTTATATTTGTATTTCCTCTCTTTGTATCCATATACATAAAATGTTTTTTTGTTTGCTCTTGCTTTATCAATAAAGTTCCACGCATACCCACCCAACCGACAGGGAGCCGCCCTGACTCTGAGTTCGGGGGTATGCTGTGGTGTTATGTTATATGTTATAAGGAACACCCTGAATTTCACTCCTATCAATTAAATGACTGAAAATGATTCAGATGTCCGTGTGCACTTTTCTGTAGTTCTTGTGTACGTGTGATGAAGTTTGTCTAGAGTCACTTCTTTCAACTCTTCCAGGTGTGTTATATAAAAATATAATAAATTGGGTGCCATCAAGCAGTAATTAAATCACTTATTCTCGGGAGAGATAATATTCAATATCTCACGTTTCACACATCTTATGAACAGATTAAAAGGTCACGGATCATTACCTAAAAAGAACACAAGATAAAACTACACCACACCCATCTTCAGGCGAGAATTGTGTGTCTTCCCATGTATTTGCTGAGCAGTCGGTAAGAAAGCAGCGGCCCTAATTTGATTAAATTGCCTTACAAGAATATAAGTTTGATAAATATTAATTCATTATCTTCAAAATGCAGAGAATGGCTGGAGTCTCTTAATGCTCAAACCATTATGGAAAATCAAAGGGCATCCTTTAATAGTTCTCCGTGCATAGCATTTACTACATTTTTAATGATCAAATCAAAAAGTTTTTGGAGGAATCGATATAAAATATTAGCATTTTCATTTGCCATCCATTTCCTGCTCTTCGTTTCAATCGTTTTTTAGTAACTACATTATTAATTAAAAATGCAGCAGCTGTTGAAAAGCATGAGATTTAAGAAGTTTAATTTCCTACATAGAAAAAATTCCGAAAGAAGTGAATTGTAGTCCCCCCAAACTGTTTTTTAACATTTTTGCTCCAAACATTAGGGTCGCGGTGGCCTAGTTTAGGTTCGAAACCCGATTCCACTAAAGATCCGTCGTGTATGTGGGCCTGTTGAACGTTAAAACTTACTTTGTGGGTGAAACGTTCTCCTGCTGGTATGATGCGGAATTTTGAAGAGGGAGTGTCCTCGTCATCTGACGGCAGCTCGAAATTACGAGGTCCGTCCCAAAATAGCACTCGTGTTGCTTCAAAACGGAGTGTTAATGTTATTAAACTAAACTATCTTCAAACATGATGCTAAGTTTTCGACAAACAATCATGATCAGTTCCCACAAATTAAATATCGAATTGTGTGTG
>BGPR01006373.1:62711-81123 GCA_013235015.1 Araneus ventricosus | reverse complement strand
AAGCAAGCGAAGTCACGTGACGCTGAGAGCCAATGAAAAGCGACCTCAATCCAAACCATAGTAGGATCCGTAAATATGCGACTCGCACCTGAGTTTCGGACCTTTGATCTAATTAGATGACCTATTCACTGCTGTATCTCAACTATAGTGGAAAAGGGGTCATCTAATTAGTAAGTGTGAAGCATACCATGAATCAAAGTGCATGATTGGAACTCAACGTGTTAAAATGATTCAGTCCCCACAATTTTCAGGAAAACTAAAGACCTCGACAGTTACGGCGGCAGCGGATAGAACTACAATATAGTCTCAGCGGTTTATGTGCACATCACAAAAGTACGGGTTTTCGTTTCTTAACTTTCCAGCAGTCTCGCGTATGTCGAAGATACTTTATATCGTGCATCATATAACACAATTATATCGTGTTCTTTTACAAAAATCAATGCAACTTTCACTTATATAATCTGTATTTATTAGCTACATACTAAGCGCAGATTATATAAATAAAAATTGCATTTAAATTTATAAAAGAATGACAAATATGTAATGCGATGCATGATATAATCATCTCCTCCATACATGTGACTGCTGGAAGGTTCATAGACAACGGTGCGATCGGAAGCTGTTTTCCTCAAAGGTTAAGGGGTCTATTCTGGTAGCCCCCGTTGGGTTGGGAGACGTCACTTTTCCCTTTTTTACGGGGCGGAAAAAGTGACGTCTCTAAACCCAACCGGGGGTACCAGAATAGACCCGTAAATTACGAAGTTTCAAAAAATCTGGTTTTGTCACCGTAAATGGTTTGGCGATTAAATGTCACTGCACAAAAATATTGTTACATCTTGACCTTGGTTTCCGAAGAAAATTTCCTTGGACTTAAACAGTTGTTGATGTTTTGAATTCTATTCTTGGTAGAGATTTCTTGGAAAAGTTTGAACCTTTATTGAATGCTAAAAATTTTCGTTTGATTGATGATTTAACTTATTTAAGTTCAAAAGAGATTTCATCCCCTTGAAATTTATTAGGATTAACTCTATTTTAAAAGTAATCGCCTTACCATACAATCCCACAGGGAGGGAACCTCAGATACGTGGATGAAAAGCCGCCGGATAAATAAGCAGGTTCTCGCTTCCTGGTGGGTACAAAAATCCAGAACTTCTAACTTCTATTTTAAGACGATCAAATACAAGCTATAATTAAAAAACTGTTGTTATCAGGCCTTCGGGATGCTAACGTACGTTTCAGTTTCGAAAGCTTACTGCAGTTCAGTTGTAGAAGACTTCAGGATTAATTTGCACATTGCGCATAGAAAGATTTTTTTGAGTGACACTTCGCAATATCTCCTAAATATTTCAATTAAGACACTTATCGCGTTTTGTAGAAACAGACATTTATTATTACCTCATTTTAAAGACTCAAATTGAGCATATGTCAGTAGTTACTGAAGACATAAGGCAAAGATTAGAAATTATGCTTATTTATCCGTAACTTCGACTTAAGTACGGAAAATTTTTTAAACCACTATACCCCCGAACGCGTTGAATTCCTTAAACATCGATAGACTATCGATACTATCGAAGCCAAGTCGATAGTTTGGGGCTTTCGGAACTATCGACTAAAACAATCGATGGTATCGACTTTCTCAAAACTATCGATAGTTTTCTCCCGGGCACTACTATCGATTGGCGCATTTTCAGTCGATAGTTTTAAACTATCGACTGAAAATATCGATAGTTTCAAAACTATCGACTGAAACAATCGACTGGATCTATCGATAGTATCGATATTTTCTTAACTATCGACTGGAAGAACACCTATCAATAGCATTGCCGGAGACAAAACTATCGATAATATCGATAGTTTTGAAGCTATCGATAGTTGAACTATCGATGCTTAATTAACACTATTGAATACCAACTCATTTCAAAGATGCCATCCGCTTCAAATCACTAAAAAATTAATGTCATCACTAAAATAAATTTTAACTACCTGAAATGATAATCAAAGACTGATACGCAGATTTAGGAAATGGATTTTATCAAAGAAGTTTTTAAAACACTTACGCATCTATATACAATCATATGGTAATGGCTTTTCCGTTTTCTCTGCAAGATTAACCCTCTGAGTGCGTATCTCGAGATTTCCAACTGAAGCAATCAAGTCCATTTTCTGCTGCTTCCTGCGATTTTCTCAGGCTAATGTGTTTACATTAGCCTGAGAAAATCGCAGGAAGCAGCAGACTCGATACATTTGTGTATCAAGTTATACGTTACTTACTTTTAAAGCGTTGGATCACAATATATTAACAAAGCTTTGCATGTGAATAACAACTCGGTTGGCTCAACGGCATCTGAACACGTTGCATCAAAAGAGTGATTTAGAAAAATTGCAGTCAGAGGGTTAAAGCATTTAGATGCTTTTTTAAATCCCTGGGCAGTGTGGGGTTTTCTGTACTACCTGGTTAGACGCCCCCTCCTCTGTCTGGATGCGTTGTCGTATTGATTCGAATACATGTTCAGAGAACACTTGAGATTTTGAATGGGCTACCGATCATTTTTCTATCGAGTTATAACGCCTATGAATGCTTGATTTTAACTTATAGGTTTAAAAATGACATAATTCTATATGCAAGTGGAGCTCGCGCAAAATTGTTAATCTCCTGACTGCGTATTCCGCGATTTCCGCGGGTTGGAGGCAAGTCTATTTTCTGCTGCATCCTGCGATTTTCACAGACTAATGTGTTTACTCAACACTTTTATAGCGTTGGATCATAATATAGTTGAAATAACTTGTTATTTATACTTTGCATATAAATAACAAGTTATTTCAACGTGATTAGTTCAAGTAGGCTTAACGGTATTTGAACACGTTTGCAAACGATACATCTAAATAGTGATTTTAAAAAACTCCGCATCCAGGTGTGGATAGTGGTTAATCCGATCTTATATGACCGCTCTACGTCGCGCAAATGGTTGTGGTGGTACTGCACGCCATTCCATTTTTTAACCCGTCCATTTAGACAGGTCATTCACGACCGCTCCACGCAACGCAAATTATTCCACTATCAGTCACTCATATCCCTGACTTATCCCATTTCCTCGGTGAACCTCGCACCCGAAGTCTTCTCCCCCCCACACCACACACACATATATACGCACCCAAACGTTTGGTGACTTGGAATCCTGAAGTAATTGCAATGGCAATGCCGACTGCAGAGCTGCTCAACGTCTGATTTAACACACTGCCACACATTTATTCACTGCCACCGATGCGCTGGCGTGTCCAGAACCTATTATCTAATGAGATGACCCCTTCTCTACTGCGGTTAAGAGATGGCAGAGAAGGGGGCATCTCATTATATAGATGGTTCGAATCTCAGGGGTGAATAGTGGCAGCGAATGTGTTAAAAGCAGGAGGAGAGAAGTCAGTCAACGGACTCACTCACTTGGACTGGAGCTGGCGCACATGCTGTTTTGATCTCTCAGTTTTTGCTTAGTCATGTTTTGCATTTACTGATAGTGTTTTAATCATGTTTAACCTGTTTTTAGCTACAGGTTTAATTTAAAAGTTTTTCAAGTTTTCATGAATAAATAGGCAGTCATTGAAACTGGGGTGTCTTCTTGTTCTCACTTCTGGCAGCGAGTGACTGTTGGCTGATCCAACCATTTGAAATCCCAACACTCGTACCTACTCTTGCGGCATATATGAGCCAGCAGTTCAAATGAAGTAGTGTTCCTTAAACAGACTATCGATAGACTATCGAGCCGAAGTCAATAGTATCGGGTTTTCGGAACTATCGACTGAAACAATTAATATTATTGACTTTCTCAAAACTATAGATATTATCTATAGTCTTCTTCAGGAGAATACTATCGATAGGCGCATTTTAAGTCGATAGTTTTAAAACCACCGACTGGAACTATCGATACTATCTATAGTTTCAAAACTATCGACTGAAATAATAGACTGGAACTATTCTAAGCCATCGACTGAAATAATAGACTGGAACTATTCTAAGCTATCGACTGGAAGAACACCTATCGATAGTATCGATAGTTTCTAAACTATCGACTGCAAGAACACCTATAGATAGTATCGATAGTTTCTAAGCTATCGACTTGAAGAACACCTATCGATAGTATCGCAAAGGAGAAAACTATCGATAATTGAACTATCGATGCTTAAGGAACACTAAAATGAAGTGATGGATATTCGAACGGATATCCAGCCTTCCGCTCCAAACGACGCCAATTTTGACTGTTTTTTCACACTGGCGATCAGTTTTAGCGTGGAATGGTCGTGACTCCATTTATGACCAGACTGGTCACTAGTCGAAGCGGTGGGTCGGGTGGAGTTAGTCCAATGAGATGGCGTGGAGTAGATAGGTCCAATGTCAAAAGGGACAAAAGAGCACGGAGCCACAAAAAAAAGTTTCGTAAAAGAAATGATAAACTTTTTCCCAAGAATTTTTATTCTGTTCAACCACTGGGATAGGACTCTCATCCAAATTCAGAGTGTCAGGATTTTGGCCTCGTCGGGATTTTGGACTGTCGGGATTATTTTCTTTTTACAGTACAGCCTGGTTAATCGAACTGAAGTGGGGAAAGTCGTTTCGGGTAAAGCTTTTTCGGTTAAGCCATCAACATCTATAACTATTTTGTATCTAATCACAGTATGTTATTCTGAAATGTTTGAGATGTAAAACGAATTCAAACTCCTTTTGAAAGCTGCACTTATGTCCTTCGTTAAAGTTAGCCCTCCGTCGGGCGCAATGCGCCTGGCAGGAACAGGTTAACAATATCGTAATTAATATTGTTTACACCCATTAATTTTAGTTTAACATCTAAAATGACATCTGGACCTTCATGGGAAAAACCTCTATCGATATAGGACCGACCTACGTCCCTTCAGGAAATGGACGATAGGCGCCCGGAAATGTCCTCTCAAATTTCCACTTGTGATTAGGTTGATTGATTCACACCGCGGCGCTGGTTTCTTCGTTCAGAGTATAGTTCCCCAGATGTGTTTGGAGGAAAGAGGGGGAGTTTTCTGTCAATCGGACATACCCAGCAGCTGTCATTTGTGTTTTGCAGGAAAGTATGAATTTGAGAGGAGCTCGGACGCATTTCATTTCAATGCTCTTAGGAATCGGGTTAAAACAGAAAGATGAGAGTGATCATGAAATCGTCTCACCTTCCTCGATTATTTCCGTGTAGTACAGTACATGGGATCAGTTTGTTTAGCATTTCAGAGTTTGGTTTTGGATAGCGAGTTCGATTACACCAGGGGTTTTTACTGATATAGAAAATAAACTTTTTCTTATCTTAGGATTATCTTATGCGTTCCTTTCTTTATCAAAGTGCCAAAAAGTTGAATGGCGTTTATTTCCATAAATGTGATTTTAGAATCATATACTTGAGTACGAAAGTTAGACTCAAATAAGGTGAAATTATAAATACTTGATATCCAGGATTGATAAAAGTTACAAGAAACTAATTTTTTATACGCCCATAGAGGCAAAATTTCAAGTTAATTTGATTTTTTTTTACATTCATCTATTCACATACAAAGAATTGAAACTCTATCAAAAACTTACAGATGTATAAAAAGGTCAATGGCAGACCATGGTGAGTTTGGAAAGGACAAGAAGAAGGGCATTAGTTGGGTTTTTTGCTGAACAGAGGGATCCGAAAATCAAGTTCTAGCTAAGTTCTCAAACAGAAAGAATAGCTATTCGCCTTCGTCATTATATCCCCTTGGATTGCCACACTTATTGGGCAGATTTTTTGGTTTCTTTCCAAAACTATTTGGTGTGCAGCCGCATCCTGTGTCTGTCTTACTTTTTCATTCATTTTCTGTCTTCTTTTCTCGTTCATCTTTCTTGTTAATAATCGAACTCTCAGAGTGAAGAAGTGAGCATATAAGAATGAAAACAAAAATACAAATTTTTAAAATAATTTTAGTGAGTTCTGCCACTCTACAGACCTAAATGACGAGTCGCCACTGCTTTTAGGTAAAGCTTAGTAATAAGCACAATGCTAAGAGCAAATAATTCCGTATTCTTGTTCAAGATTAGGCTATGTTCCTGTTATACCTTAAATTTTTATTTTCTCAACTTGTTATTCCATTGTTTAACAAGTCGATAATTGCAATTATCTGCCAATGAAAATGAGCAACAGAATGCGTCATTGCAAATTTTCTTTCACTCCATGATGAATGGTTGTTATACTATTTGACAAATATTTGCATTTCGCTGTTTTTCTATGTTGAAAAAATTTGCATTTCTTCAATAAACACACACACACACACACACATATATATATATATATATATATATATATATCAATGGCATGAAAATCAATCAATGTTGAAATTAAATGGAAAGACTGTAGTTAATCGGTAAAAGCTTATAGATGCTCATCAGGGTAAGTAAAATCTATACGAACCGCTAAAAAATTAGAGAAATCATAATGTTTTCTGCGAACAGTGCTAGCTCCTTTACCCCGAACATTATGATAGACCACGAATTCGAATGAAATACCAAATATTAGAAGTAATTTTACGAACCTAAAGCTGAGGGATGCAGCGAACGGGAGACGTAATGAAGGAATGAACCTAACGCAACAAATAGGGTCCGGATGTTTACGAAATATCTAGTTACTTTCTTTTGCGCCAAACTTCTAAGGCTGGGGGACTTTCGATTAAGATTAAGAAACCGATGGAAGCAAAGATGAAAGCGATCTACAATGAGAAAACGATGAAGATTAAAGATATGATAAAAAAGAAAAAGAGCGCATTTAAAAATTAAGGAAAAGAGTGTATTTAAAAATTAAGGTGGAAACGGTAAGTGTTAAATAATATTTGAATTTGAAATCCATTAATAAACGACTGAAAGATGCGCTTTCGAGGTAATCACATTAGACCTGTCTGGCTTGAGAGACCCTACCACAGTATTAGAACTGCGCCAACATAGCCATAATATGCAATCCTTTACTTACATCTTAAAGCCATTAATTAAAGGTTCGTAGAAGGAGGCAGGAATTTCATTACTATTAAGGTTATTTATAAGGCGCTGAATTTGTTTCTTGATTGCATTTTATCGCTGCATATTTTGTTAATTCTTATGAGTTGATGAGCAGAAAACATTATGATTTCTCTAATTTTTTAGCGGTTCGTATAGATTTTACTTACCCTGATGAGTATCTATACGCTTTTACCGATTAACTACAGTCTTTCCATTTAAGTTCAACATCGATTGATTTTCATGACATTGATATATTTTCCACAAATCTTCTTGAATTGCAGCATTAGTGCGCATTCTTTGCGTTTGTGTTTTATATTATTTTATATTATCTTTCCCTTTTTTATGTATATCCCCCTTTTGTTTATTTTCTCTCTATAAGAACTCTCGGCATTTTCTTCCCGCAGATTTTTTTCTTGGCATTTTGTATTATGAATGTTTATGTTGATTATGTTGCTTTTACAATTCTATTACGATTGTTTCTTATATATATATATATTTCAAACAATCATGGCTCAAGTAACATTTTCAATATATACACTTATTAAACTAATAATTAAAATTAAAAATAAAATAATGTTACCTTATCAATAATCATACAAATGAAACACAAAAAGATAATTAGATTATATACTAATGTATTAATACTAGTTAGATTATTACTACTATGAAAAAGACAATCCAGAATTGGAATTTCAACAATCAAATGCCAACCGATCTTGGGAATCGATTATGTCGATATATATATATATATTTGTGAGCAGCCCCTTGAAATTTAAAAATAAATATATCTCTGCAAGTTTTGCAGACAGAATCGTGAAACTTTGTGTATGCATAGATGAGTGTAAGAGGAACATTTAACTCATTGACACTTTTGCTCTACGGGGCACGTACAAAAATATAATTTTCTTAACTTTTTATTTTCAACTTCCACAGAAGTCAAAGTGTTTTCACACAAATTTCTACCTTATTTGATGAAACTTTGTAATTGGAAGTATATGTCCAGGTGTAATATTTAAGGAAATAAATGCTTGTTCCACTTTTTTGGACACCCTGTAAATTTACACATTAAAACAAACTAATGAAATTTATGAGTACTAAAACTTTATCGATAATAAATTATCATATCCTATCATATGATATGCAGAGAAAACCAGAATGGATTAATTTTTAGTCTGCTTGGATATGTTTTATTCTCTTTATTATTGATATTTTTCTGTGACGTAAAGGTTTTTAATCGCTTGTGCTGTATGTAGTAATCCATGGATAAACAACACAGTTCACCTAACTGAAAATCAAAATTAATTGGACCTAAAACTAAGATGCATAAAAAATATAAAGGGAATACACAAAATGGAGAAGGGAATTCATACTAAATATTAAACAGTCTTAGGGTATCTTCCAAAGATAAATTTACTCAAATAGGAAACCACGGCTTTGAATGAAAAGATGTTTAAATAATCTCTACTCCTGACCTAGAAACGGATCACATATTGAATCAGTTGTGGAATGATCATGGAAAACATAAGTTGAATGAGAAAACATTCCAAGTGAAATGGTTATCAGTAGATGAATAAAATCTTTCTTTTCAGTTCCGCACGATTTAGTTCTCAGCTCACATTTCTAGGAGAAAGAGAATTGATTGAATTATGTAAAGCTTTTTATGAATCCAAAAAGTAAAATTACTCATTCCGGTAATTTCTTAAACAGCTTTACGTGCTTTGTTTATAAAAGTTAAAGAAAAAGATATGATCACGCAAACCGAAATTAGTTCCTCTACTTTGTATACACGAATAGTGACACATCTAGGATGAGATACAGTTCCCCGTCTATACGGTTAGGTTATGTTATATTAACGTCCCGTTTTGAAGCAACACGAGGGCTATTTAGGGACGGACCTCGTAATTTTGAACCGCGGTCAGATGACGAGGACGACACCTGAGCTGGCACCCCCCTCTCTAAACTTCCGCGCCACACCAACGGGAGGACGTTTGGCCACTACGTATGATTTAGCGTGCAACAGGCCCCATACACGGCGGATCTTCAGTGGAATCGGGTTTCGAACCTGCGACCCTCCGGTCCCGAGGTCGAGACCTTACCACTAGGCCACCGCGGCCTTCCCGTCTATACGGACTTCCCAAAATTAAGCTATTGCACTCCGAAAGGTTAAAAGTTATAATTAGATGCATAATTATTCACTGATTTACATGAGCTCATATTATTGCTTTGTGTCGTAAAAAATATGTTTGTGTAAGGTGAGTTTTCCTAAAGCATTCTTCAACAACTTCTTACAACTTTGTAGGTAGTTTTTTAGCCATCGAAATCAAGAAACGTCAGAATGATCCAGCGTCTAGAATGACGCATAAAAGGTTTGATCGGATTGCAAAGGTTTAAATAAAAGAAGCCTGCAAGAAACAAGATATTCCCGCAATATGCAAGGTGGTTATGAGTAAAGTATTAAAGGGAATTGTGAGGGAAAACTGGTGGTCATAAAACCATCAGATATCCGTGCCATACCTTCAAGAATTTGGCGAAATGAATGACACACAAACAAGAAAAGAAAGATCAAACAAAATGCTCATTTTTGTACGTTTAGAACAGTTCACCTTTCTTTACCTTTTAACTCTTTGCTGTCTTGTGTCTGCTCCCTGCCACCACAACAAAGAACCATACTGATCTTATATTATATACTACGTATAGAGGAAGCGCCGGTTAACATTAATTTAATAACTCTGGCAGCAGATTTGTCCCTTACCAACATCTTATTAAACAATCCCTGTCATAGCTCTCTAATATAGCTATAGCGCCCTTGCATGAAGATACAGAATGAGTACAGTAAGGGAGAACTCAAGTCAAGGCAGCATAGAGAAAGCCAAGGTTGGTGCATCTGTTAAGCTAAACTAGATGGATTATTGCGCCCAACTAAATAGTCCTATGTACGATTCTATGGCAGCGGTTCCCAACCTTTCTAGTTGTGATGACCACCTGTTATGTAAAAATTACTTTGAGGCCCACTAACTAAATATACAAGCAAATAAAATATAAACACATATAATATATTTTTATATTATATATTACAGTCGGACCTCTATTTAACGAAGTCGCTAAATCCCGAAAAAAAGTTCGTTATATGGAAAATCCGTTAAATAGAGATTCACCTTTTAAAATACTTTAAACTACACAAAACATATTTTAAATTCATGAACACTAAATATTATTAAAAAAGTAATTAATCATACCTTTATTTTGTAAATTAATATCTATATACTTTTATTTTGTAAATTAATATCTATTTGTTTTTTATATTTTACCCATCAAAAAGAAATCTGCAAGGAAAACAAGAATAAAACAAAACATTGTCCGGGAATACACTGTATTTTCAATTTTTAAAAATAATTTTATATTAAAATTAATGAATTTTAGCATTTCATCATACGAAGGTTTGTTGATTTCTGCATCATGATCATTTCCATCTTCATCATCTTCGTCTTCATCGCAATTCATTGCTGTATTGTTTTTATTTTTCACACTGTCCACTTCAAAACGGCCTTATCCACATCTTCATAAACACATGCTTTTAAACGTTTTGAACAAGAATTCGATGGATTATAATTTTGTATCTTATCACGATTTTTTTTATTATGGCTGATAAGCTGTTTGGAGGAATACCAAATTTTAAAGCAATATCCTTTTTTTTCACTCCTTTATCCACCTCATGAAGAATTACATTTTTTTCTTTGATGCTCAAGCACTTTCGCTTTGACATTTTCCAGCTTCAAAGTCATTGATCACCTTAAAATGTGTTAAAAGAAAGAATACGCTTGAATTGTTTAGAAATATTTTGAGAAATAGGAGAAAAAAGTATTGGAACACAAGAAAATTTCGTTAAATAGAGGATGCACTTCGCTATTTGGAGGTTATTTTACGAAGAAATTCGCAAAATGTTCTTGGTTCCAAGAAAAAGTTCTCAAAATAGAGAAATTCGCAAAACAGAGGTTCGTTAAATAGAGGTCCGACTGTATATGCATGTATATATCAGTAATTAGTAAAGGTTACTGTAAAAGAATTAAAATTATTGTTAATAGAACAAAAATTGAGTGATGACTCTTGAAACTCTCCACACTTCGACTCTTGAATAGTGTCCCTCGGCCCACTAATACGCTGTCCGAGGCCTACAAGTGGGCCGAGGCCCATAGGTTGGGAACCGCTGTTCTAATGTATTTAAAAATAATTGAGATACTTGAAAAGAATATCGTTTAAAACACAAGTAGCCGACAGTCTGTAAAGTGAAATTTATCGGTGATAGGGTCGCTCGTGGCTTTATGTTCTACCAACTACACAACCACAGATGAATTACCCACGCCCTACGCCGTAGCATACGGGGTGAACTGCGTGACCCGGCCTCCGCGAATACCAAATTGGAACACTGTGGCAGACGCATTACCGCCCTCATTACGATGCAACGACCCCTTAGAACGAGGTACGATCCATCATCGGCGTGGAGGTAATTCAACCCTACACCATTTTTGTACTCCAGGGAAGCGAGAGTCCTCTTACTTATCAGCTGTCAACTAGAGCTATTAATGAATACATGTATGGCGACCAGTTGTGTGGAACGCATTGTCAATCCAAATAATGTTTCATAAAGAGAATTTGCAAATTTGCTTTTCGAGTGCAATCGGGTGAACCCACATGACGTCACGATCAAATGATAAAAAAACACTGCGAGATCATCTAATATCGACATTACGTTGTGCTGTCATGATTTTATGCAAGTTTCTCTTGCAAGATGCACAATGGATTCCAAAATTAAATTGACGCGCCACACTTGGCGTGTAGCACGAGTCGATTCCCACTGAATATTTAATTATTTTATCGAATTAATTTTTTAACCTTGCGATTTCGCATTTCATTGCGAGTATATTATGAATATCACGTATTTTATACATAATCGTTTAATTTTGACCAAATAAACATGTATTTTTAAATAGATGGCATTTCCATATAGATTGGCAACGTTTATTTCGTGATAAGGCATGCCTAAAATTTATGATATTTGTCAGTAGACAGAAATGTCCTCTTAAATATTCATTTTATCAGAAGAAAACAACACTGAAAGATTTCTGACATTTCCTTCCGTAAACATTTCCCGAAAGGCCAAGGACTTTCGCATAACTATTCCTACTCATTCTTCACGCAGGGCCACTCAACAAAATGCAGAAATATTGCACGGACACAGTTATGCAAACGGGAACCAACCTACATTCTGTGTATTTGGAGTTCAATAAAGTAAAGAGTGCAAGGGTTGCAGATTGCTATGCAAAATTGCACCAACTCTAATCCATTGAACAACGAACTACTTAATAAGAGTTTTTATCTTTATTTATTTTATTATTAGTTAATTTCTCTTGACATAGTTTTACTATTTTTTGTTAGTTTTTCATTTTATTTAGGTTGGGATCTATATATTTAAAATTATGTGGTAAAACCTACCCAACAGGCAAGGAGCCATCCTGACTCCAAGTTCGGGGTATACTGTGGTTAGTTTAGTTTTAGTTATATTAACGTCCCGTTTTGAGCAACACGAGGGCTATTTTGGGACGGACCTCGTAATTTTGAACCCCGGTCAGATGACGAGGACGACACCTGAGCTGGCACCCCCCTCGGTATACTGTGGTGTTAAAGTTGCAATTATATCCCCGGCCAACAAGCTGGTCGCCGAAGACGGCTAGTAAAGCAATAAAATGAAAATATATATTTTGGCCATTTTTTGGGTAGGCGCATGTGGGTGTATATTGCACACATCAGAAGGCGCTGCTGGATAAATAAAGCAATTTATTTAATGCAAACAGCAATATTAAAAACGGTATGTCATGACGATTCAAGATGTTAGGGTAAGCCCATGGACTCCAAAACGCAGGTGAAGGAAACATCAGTCACCGGAGGAACCGGGTGTAACAACCTGGAAAGAAAAAGGCAAAAGAGAGAGAAAGTTCTCGGTTGAATGTCTTCATATACTCCGCTGGCGGTAAATCCTCAAGTTGCCACAAGCTGGTTCACAATTACGACGAGCAAGGCACGACGAATATCGGCAGCATGGCGATCAGAGTCGAAGTCCGAATCTTTTGATTCGAATCCGCTACACTGGTCCCCTTAAATAATATCTTTAAGAAAAACAAGTTTAGAAGACTTTGCAAACTTACGCTCGTAAACGTTGTTCAGATGTTCTCTCCGTTACAATAATGGACCCCTTCTGAAGATGGCTCAATATCTCATAACTAGTCCATTTTCCTCTAAGAAGCTTCATGCCGTAGGGCCTTTTGCCTTACAAGTCCTAAACAATGGCGCGTAATTCAAGATACTTCACTACGATCAATAAAAGGAATAAACACATATCTTCAATTTAATAAGGGAAAGTGCAAATTTCTGTGAAAATTACAGAAAATGCGTTCACTTACTCAGGGCTGCTTATACTTATTGGACCTTCTTCAAAGTCAAGCGCTCCTAATTTTAGTACTCGTCTATAGACGTGTTTTAATCAAAGAAATAGATTCGACCATTTCCTGGAATTCGAAACTAACTTCTGAAATTAATCTATTAAACTCTGACCACTCCTTTTAACTATTTATAATCAACTTCGCGTGTTCTATTAGGGAGATTATAGGGAATCAGATAAGTTTTCTTCATTTTTGCGAAAGTCAGAAATAGAAACACGTTCTTTTGTCTAGACTGTTCTGAATTTTGCTATCAGAAAGGAGATTCATTAAACTGTTCGAATTTCCTTTTCATTGTTTGAAGATTATCAGATATTGTTCGTCCTTGTTTTTTTGGTGATAACTCTGGCGTAACGTTGCGTGCAATTAAGTACTTAGCATTCTATATGGAGAAATTTTAGATATGGAAATATTTGCAAGATTTGTTTCCTAGTTTGTGTAATGCACATTAATGTAAAGTGCTTTGTTCTCTAATTTGAAAGTTGTATATGAATGCAAATGCTAGGGTTCAAATAAACTAAAAAATTTAAACATTTTTTAAATATTGAATTTACAGAAATATTTTTAAATAAGCGTTTTATTTTTTAACTAGAAAATCGCCCGTCATGGTATGACGGGCGCAAATTGCCTCTTCATTTGAGAGATTTCCCGTCAAATCTAACGTGTTTAAATAGATATATATGGGAGAGAAGTGTTTAACATTGATTGAAAACAAATAAAATAAACATATGTATTCTGACAGGAAATATTTTTTAATTATATACTATTTACATATTTCTTTATTCAAAAAACCTCTTGGTAAACAACATTCAGTGTGAAGTATTTTATGTTGTTTAACAATTTTCCTTGTACTTCAGACGTCTTTGTGTAAATTTTAACGTTGCCAAAAAATATTATCAAATTATATCATCACGATTGCACTAAATAATGAGATGCGTCGTGGAGTCCAAACTCTATCACACGCATGATATACCACTGACGTAATTTACTACTTTCTATTAAAAAACGGAAATTAATTTGAAATATATAATTAATATAATTTAAAATTTCTCGGGAACTATTGATCATAGCGAGATAATTTTTATATCAATGGATAGCAAATTTTATTTCACTATTTTAGAGCTATTAAATTTTAAATTAGAATCACAATTACTCTTTCAAATTTAAAATTACTGAAATTTAGGTGCTCTAACAATGAAAAAATGCTGTTTAACGTCTCGCAGTGCTATGGCGCGAGTTTTATTGTTGGTGACGTCAGAGCGTTACCGAGAGATCTGGGCTGTTATATTAGTAATTCGATATTCCAATAAGATGCTTAATTATTGTGTATAAAAGAAACTATATGTTTCAATTAAATAATATAATGTGTTATAATAATAATATGTTAGAATAATAATATGCTATAAAAATATGTTATAATAATAATATGTTGTGTATTAAAGTAATTATATGTTATATATAAATGTGGACAATCTGTTATTGTGGATATAATATGGATCAATGTGGATATAATGTGAATATAATGTGGATCAATATATATTGAATAATATAATATGGATCAATATATATGGAATAAAGTGAACTCTCGATATCTCGAAAACCTTCATATCTCGAAAAATTATTTTTCCCCTTGAAATTTCGTATTTCTCCTAATGTTAATTTCAATTCCTATCTCGAAGAGTTTTCACTCAAAACCTTGATATGTCGAATTTTTTTCGAAGCCAAAAATATTTTTTTCCTTGAAAATTGCTGTTTAGTCACATTGTGACCTTCATAAAGATCTCACGTAGGGGATGCTTCCCAGAATTTGCTGCAAAAGGGACAATACCACTCCCTTTACACCAAATTGGATATTCAAGGTCGCATAGTATCGGCTGCATCCAATGAGTGTCATTCTCACCAATTCGTTACGCAAGCATATTAGATGTTGTGTTTATGTAACAGGTTCAACAAACTTGACTACACGTGTTATATAAGTCTGCGAAAAACGTTTGTGGTGTGTAGTTGCGATTCAAAAGTGTGTGAATTGCGAGTTCGAGTTGCAAAAATGGAAGGTGGTGCCATGGAGACAAAAAAAAATAAGTGTTAAACGAAAGTTGAATGTGTTTACAGTAAAGAAAAAGGTTGAGATTTCTGAAGCTGTTGATAAAGGCGGGAAGAAAGGTAAAATCGCTAAGGATTTTAAAATTCCAGCATCGACTTTATAAAACATATCGAATAATAAAGGACAGAAAGAAAATTAAAAAACTTTTTGAACTGAAAAAAGATCTATGAAGAATATTCGAATTAAGATCCTGAATTAGAAGAATGCCTCATAAAATGGTTTAAACAATGCAGAGATTGTAATTTACTATTGGAGGCAATGAGTTTAAAGAAAAAGCGGAACAATTTGCACAGAAGAACTGGGGCACAAAGACTTCAAAAGCAGCAATGGATGGCTGAAAATATTTAAAAACCGTCATAACATTGCTTTTCGAAAATTGTGTGCCGAAAGTCAATCAGTGAGTGATGAGCTTTGTTCGGAATGGATAAAAACTCTTCCTGATCTTCTGCAAGAATATTCAATGCTGATGAGACTGGGCTTTTCTTCAAAGCACTGCTAGACAAAACTGCAGTTTTCCAAGGAGAAACCTACCATGGAGGAAAACAAAGTAAAGAGCGAGTAACGTTACTTTTAGCTACCAACATTGAGTGGGACTAAGAATATTAAACAATTGATGATTGGAAAATCTAGAATCCCAAGGTGCTTTAAAGGCATTAAATCTTTTCCACTTCATTATAAAGCAAATAAAAAAACTTTGATGACGAGTGAATTTTTCTCAGAGTGGTTAAAACAAATAAACAAGAAAATGTGTGAAGAGAAGAGGAAAATTGTTTTATTCATTGATAACTGCACGGCTCACAGCCTTATCCCTGAAATGAACGCAGTAAAGGTGGTTTCCTCCCACCTAACACGACTTCCAAGCTGCAACCTCTAGATCAGGGGATAATAAAAAGTTTTAAAGTTTTTTTACAGGAAGGAACTTGTAAAGAAGGTTGTGGATTCAATTGATAAAAAACAGAAAATGAAACCGTTTAATATGCTTGATTCTACGAGAATGGCAGACTGAACCTGGATGAACGTTACACAAAAGAAAATCGAAACCTCTTTTGAAAATGCTGGTTTTTCTAGTGTGGAAAGTGAATCAGATGAGGAGCAGGAACTCCACACAGAAACACACCAGTGTGAAGAATGGAAGAAGGTTTCAAAAGTCCTCAACCTTTCTAAAACAACAACGTTTGAAAAATTTACGGAGTTCGACTCGGATTTTCAAGTGTGTGGACTGATGATGAGATCTTTTCTCAAACAATTTCTTCGCCTTCGAGTGATGAGGAAGAGGTGGATGTTCCAGCAGACACCAACATTACTGCGGCTCAGGCTAAAGATGCTGTTCACATCATGTTCATGGAATATTTAGAAAACGTGGAAAGAGAGGATTTCGCAGATATTTTTTGGGATTGAAAACTTAGTAGAAAAGTAATTTGAAAAGAGGTGTCGCCAGGTCACTATGCTGAACTTTTTAAAGAAATTCTATAAGTAGTAGTAATTTATTACAAATACATTCTGTTTTAAAAATTTTATACTTCTCTCTAAATTAATATCACTGCTATGAATTAATATGGGAATTATTGTTTTATTCAGACATTTAACTCTATCTGGCAAAAATATTTTACAATATATTCCTTACCTTGTAATTATGTGTAATTTTTAATGCTTGGGAGAGTAACCTCGTTATCTCGAAAACTCTCTATCTCGAATTTTTTTTCCGGGTCCCTTCGATTTCGAGATATCGAGAGTTTACTGTATATGGAATAATATAATATGGATCAATATATATGGAATATATGGAATAATATAATATGGATCAATATATATGGAATAATATAATATGGATCAATATATATGGAATAATATAATATGGATCAATGTGGATATAATATATAATAATATGTTATAATAATAATATGTTGTGTATTAAAGAAACTATATGTTACATATCAATGTGGACAATCGGTTATTGTGGATAATAGCGGGTTAAAAAGGAGAATCGATTATCCACTTCAACCGGTTACAATAACCGATTATCTACAATTACCGTAACATATAGATTGTCATGATTTTCAAAGATCTTACTTGCACATATCAATCTTTAAGTTAAAAATTTTACTTTAAGAAACAAAGCATTCAGATGTATGCTACGCAGGATTATTTACAGCTCATTTCAATCAATTATTTATACATACGATATTATCTCGTACAAGAAAATAGCAAAAAATTTATTAAAGGATGTGGATATTTTTATGGTTCTGGTACGGTTAAAAAAATGAATATCAGCCTTTTTCAATTTACTATCATTTTGCTTCTCGTAATGGACTTTTTTCATTATTCATGCAATCTTTTTAAGGTAGGTGTTTCAATATTTCTCTTCGTATTTGTTAAAAGATCCGTGTTAAAACAAAGGTGAACAAAAACTGTCCACAACAACGGCATATTCCAGAGAAAACTTCTTTTCTAGAGAAAAATGAAAGAGAGATAATAGAAGAATCGGAAATCGTCCAATTAGAGCCTTGTTTTCTTAATTATATGGAACAGAAGAGAAACATTCGATAACTCGTGAAAAGATAGTAGATAACGTAGTCAGAAGTATTTAATATGCATTCAAACGATGGAATTTAAAGGCACTGAGATGTAATTGCCTTTCGAGGCCTAGAAATCTCTACCACAGACATGGGTCTCACTATTAATGAGGACAAGACAAAGTTTATGGAAGTTCCGTCCTCGACAGGGAACTATACCCCTTTTCGCATAAATGGTCATACCTTTGAAAGGGTTAGTGAATTCAAATACCTTTGAAAGGGTTAG
>BGPR01006373.1:44753-62701 GCA_013235015.1 Araneus ventricosus | reverse complement strand
TACCTTTGAAAGGGTTAGTAAATTCAAATACCTTTGAAAGGGTTAGTGAATTCAGATACCTTTAAAAGGGTTAGTGAATTCAAATACCTTTGAAAGGGTTAGTGAATTCAAATACCTTGGAACTATTATTAACGATCAAAACATGTTGAAAGCCAAAATTAACAACAGAATAAAATCGGCCAACAAATGTTTCTTTGGATTAAAAAAAAACAATTAAGATCCAGGCTTGTTAGCCGAAGAACTAAAATGACATTATACAAGACACTTATATTGCCTGTGCTGTTGTATGCTAGCGAAACTTGAACATTAAACGCAAACGTCCAGCGAGCTCTGGAAACTTTTGAAAGGAAAGTGTTAAGAACTATATTCTGGCCTGCACAAGAACAAGGGTGCTGGCGAACCAGATATAATTTTGAACTTTATAGACTTTACAAAGAGTCTCAAGTTGCACAAATCATCCGAAGTAACAGACTGAGATGGCTCGGCCATGTCTGGAGAACCCCCGAAAATAACCCGACTAGATTGCACACTTTCAAGAACCCCGGAGGCGCCCGTGCCCGGGGCAGACCTTCAACAAGATGGCTGGATGATACAGAAAATGACATCAAAATTTTGAAAATAAAAAAACTGGCAAAGAGTTGCTTTGGATCGTCAGAGCTGGAAGAAGCGTGCTGTCGAGGCAGATAAGACCTGCAACAGGTAGTTACGCTCTTAAAGAAGAAGAAGAGATGTAATTGAGATGAAACGACGTGACTTTTCCTTTGCACCATCTTTCAGAAGCTTGTAAACATTCATTTCTTGCAACAGAAGTTTTGGCTCTGTTGGCAGTGGGGAGAAAGTATGATTCTTCATTCTGCACTTGAGTCTCAAGTAGAAACTTATCTCGACAAGTTTCCATTCTTTGTTTACCATTCCGCCACTGATTTCACATGGGATTTCTTGGGTGTGTAATACATAACAATGGACTTCATACCTAAATTGGGTGCCCACCAAATTTGAAATTGTCACAACATAATTTAGAAGTTTTCCACCATTTTCTATTTAACTCTTTATAAGGACGAAGTAAGTATACTTACCACCAACTTCATGAATTATTAAACGCAATTTTTAAGGATGGCGTAAGTTCTAATCAAATTCTTCGATGAAACAAACCTAGATGTTCCAATTTGTTATCTCAACTCATAACGAAGTGTCTTAAATTGGAAATTAATTATTAATTAATAAAATTAATTAACAAAAAATTAATGCCATCTATTAAGCTAAATGAATTCCTCTTCTTAAAGTAACGTCAATCTCAAAGCTATTTTAGTATACCATTACTAGAAAAAATTGCCCTTTAAAGGGTTAATATGTTGATTCAGCGATATTTTATGATATGAAATTACAGAAACAATTCTCAAATACTTTTTGTTCAGATGGTTTGCAGAAGTCGTCAGAAAACATCCGATCACGAAGACATTTGGGAGTGATTTAAAAAACTGAAAATGACTGCAAATGAATAAATTATTTATACTTTTTCCACAATGCTTTATATATCTCTCACTTTCTACGGTATTGCAAAGAATTCACCCCACAGAGCCAAACTTAGTTAATATATCATATCTTACTTCGAAATATGAAATGAGAGACAGAAGAGAGATATTTTCCAGTTAAGTTCTCCCCCTCTTCATCCATTTCTATTTGTCTCTCCCCCATTCTGATTCTATAGATACGTCATTTCCGCATGGCATCACCCCCTCGAAATCATTCACTTTGTTGTATAAGCTGTTTCCAGGAAAGGGATCTACACAATGGAGTTTCCAGGATTTCCTTGCGTTTCGGTGATCAATTCTCCGAAGCTTCCCTGTGGCGTCTAAATTTATGAGAAAGAGACCTCTGATATCTCTCAAGCGCTTACACCATCACTGATATAAAGAGTGTAATGGCAAGCTGAAATATCAAAATTGACGTAACATCAGTTTTGACCTATTTTTATCCCGCCAATTTCGGGCCATTTTTAATTTTCTGTATAATATTGTGTATCGAAAATTCCTTTGCATTGAAGCGATTTGCTATATTTATATGCTTACTACAACAGCATCACCCGCCATTTATTTAGCCACAATATAATATGTTTATATTTTACAAGTAGTGTTTTAAATTATTCTCATTATATTACAGTCGGAACTCTATTTAACGAACCTCTATTTTGCGAACTTTTTCTCGGAACCAAGAACATTTTGCGAATTTCTCCATAAAATAACCTCCAAATAGGGAAGTACATTCTCTATTTAACGAGCTTTTTCTCGTGATCCTATATTTTTTTCTCCCTATTTCTCAAAATATTTTTAAACATTTCAAACTTATTCTTTCTTTTAACACATTTTATGGTGATCAATGACCTTGAAGCTGGAAAATGTCAAAACGAAAGTGCTTGAGCATCAGAGAAAAAAATTTAATTCTTGATGAGGTGGGTAAAGGCGTGAAAAAAAAAGAATATTGCTTTAAAATTTGGTATTCCTCCAAACAGCTTATCAACCATAATAAAAGAAACCTGATAAGATGCAAAATTATGATTCAACGAATTCTGGTTCAAAGCACTTAAAAGTCTATGAAGATGTGGATGAGGCAGTTTTGAAGTGGACAGTGTGAAAAATAAAAACAATACAGCAATGAATTGCGATGAAGACGAAGATGATGAAGATGGAAATGATCATGATGCAGAAATCAACAAACCTTCGTATGATGACATGCTAAAATTCATTAATTTTAATATAAAATTATTTTTTTAATTAAAAATACAATGTATTCCCGGACAATGTTTTGTTTTATTCTTGTTTTCCTTGCAGATTTCTTTTTGATGAGTAAAATATATAAAACAAATAGATATTAATTTACAAAATATAGGTGTGATTAATTACTTTTTTAATAATATTTCGTGTTTATGAATTTAAAATCTGCTTTGTGTAGTTTAAAGTATTTTAAAAGGTGAATCTCTATTTAACGAATTTTCCATATAACGAACTTTTTTCGGGATTTAGCGACTTCGTTAAATAGAGGTCCGACTGTATTATATTTGAAATGTTATTATTGGAATTTATATTCTTATGTTTTATTAGATGTTTTTGCCTCTTATTTGTTGAAGACATTTACCTCTCATGTGGTTGTGCTACTTGATTTATGATCTTTTGGGACTTTCGGTGTCTTAAGACCTCTTCCTCTTACCCACGGAGAGTTATATATATGTTCCAGTCTGGTTTTAATGTCCAGTTGTGTTTTTTTTATTGTGTTTGGCTTTGTTTTATCTTTGCTCCAAGTATAAAGTGTTTTCTTGGCTCTTGCCCCAGACGGGCTAATTTGTATTATTATTGTATGTTTTTTTTCATTTATGCTTAAATTTATTTACTTTGAATTCTGGATTTACACCCAGTCTGGCGTTTCTGTACTTGTCTTGAGAGAACTCAATAAACGCTGTCTTGGGGGGCTGGGTGCTTGGGGTGCTTCTGGAGTCTGGGGTTGATTCTCTTTCTCCGGAGGTCCTTGTGGTGTCTTACACCCTTATGGGTATGCCGGCCGCCGTGGGATAAATAAGCATCACCCCCCAAATTGAGTAGTTTAACTGAGACGCGATTCCCAAGTTGACGTTGAGAGAGTCAAAATAATTGACCAGTAATATTCAGTCACCTACATGTAAAACAAGCATCTCACTTATCTTTTGTCAGCCAATTCCGTTCTTTGGCAAGATAACATTGTTGTATGAGCTGTCAGATTCCCACGTTGAGAGAGCCAAAATAATTTACTGGTACTATTCAGTTACCTACGTGTAAAACAAGCGTCTCACTTATCTTTTGTCAATCTATTCCGTTGTTTGGCAAGATAACGTTGTGTGAGCTGTCCGATTCCCGCGTTGACAAAGTCAAAATAATTGACTGGTACTATTCAGTTACCTGCGTGTAAAACAAGCGTCTCACGTATCTTTTGTCAATCTATTAAACTGATAAGTTTTACCCCCTTTTCAAGTCATCAGACAATGATATTGGCGGTTTCTTTTGCACGACTGTGATATTACTTATTCTTGTCTTTTTTCACTTGCAATAAATCTTTACCATCACATATAATATATCAAGATATAATAATAATAATATATATGTAATTTCAGCTGCCCTTAAGAGCCTACAAATGTCAGCCTCTAGCAATTCCGAAGATCGCCAGCATAGTCAATATTCGAAGTGCAACTTTAATTTAAGTTAAAACAAACTACAGTAGGTCTCAGATCAATGAGCGACTTAGGTGGGACGATGTGATAAGTTAGTAAAGTAAAACTATGTACAACTGATAAAAATACAAATAAATTAATTCTGCAGGGCGTGAAATATTGACATATTAAATGTGCATCAACTGCGCCAACCCATAATTCAGAGGTAAAGGTTATAGTAGTTAGTAGGTTCAGTAGTAAGTAAAGTAGTATAGTAGTAGTTAGTATATAGTAAAGTGTAGACAAAAGAGACAATTTTTGGCAATATCCGTTTCAGATCGTTCAGTTCTTGAGTTACCCATTACGGCAATCGGCAGAAGCCGCGGTCAGATGATGATTAGTAATAACAGATATATTTTGCGAACATTTCAATGAAAAAGGAGAAAAACCTTTAGAACTTCAAAAACTTTAAATCTATTTTCAACCTTCAGTTTAAGACTAAGGCCTCTTGAGATGGGGATTTTAAAGAAGGAGCAGGAAAGGGCGTTCTAAGCAAACGAAAGACAAAATTTAAGAACCCTTGATGGAGATACCTATTCTTGTCTTAGCTAATTCGGGATAAACCTATCTGTCATACATGCCGTTATACAATAAGACAAGAAAGTAAACCAATCTGCAAGATGATAAGAGACTGTGTAACGAAGGAAGTAAATTCTAATGGGTGAGTGATTCGTCATATCGTCGCTGTTAGATCAAAATGCCGTGTGTCAAATTTGCCAAAAACATTTATTAATTCAAAACACTTGTACGGGTAAGCTGCATATGCTCTCTAATCGTTGTATGCCAGAGGTTCCCAACCTGTGGTATGAATACCCCTGTGGGTACGCGAAAAATCAAAGTTTTTAATGGCGGAACAAGAAAACATTACGGATTTAAAAAATTAGAGAATTCTGTTCCTCCAAGTGATTCCTTGCTATTTAATAACTGTATCACTTTTATAGTTGTTTATTAATAAGTGTAATTTTTAGCTATCCTTATAAGTTAAAACGAAATAATTATAACATTGGTTTTGTTTGCTTCTGCGTTGAAATGTAAAATCAAAAATAAGTTCTGCAAATGAGAAAAATTCGAGTCATTTCACTTTTACGTTAACTTGAGTTAACCTTAACATTATTGTTAAAAACTTCTTTGCAATAGATAGGTGGTTGTGAGGGGGGAGTTGCATTTTACATACGTTAGTATCCGGTACGCGAAAACAAAAAGAATAGTAAAGGGGTACGTGAGAGTTACATAAAATGTCATATATTATGGTTTTTTTATATAACACATTTTGATATAACAACGAGGTTTAATACCAGCCCGTCCGGAAAAAGCTTTCCGGTACAGTTTAGGCATCCCCGTACGGATAACGTTAATGTGGGCAAAAGAGACAACTAGTACAGTCCTTCAGCGCTATCTACATTAAGCTCTCTAATTACTAAGATTATATCGGTTCTCATCCCAGCGATATCATTTGTTTCACACTCTTACGGGTAGCCAAGTAGCCGTGTGTTGTGTAATCCATGCGAATAAAGCGAGTTCTTCTAGTAATATTTTTATGCACTCAAACAAGTTCATTTTTATATAGTTTTAAGTACTGATGAAGCGATTGTGTTGTGGACCGATCAGAAGCAGGCACTACTTGCATGCATTGCGGCACTGTTTAAATGTGCAATTTGATATGCAGCGTCCACATTCTTTTTCGTAGGCAACCCTGTAAACTTTTTGCTGTTTTTCATGAAACATATTTCAGGGAGAATTGTGACTAAAACTGAAGGGCAGAGGCAGAAAGACAATACTCGCATTTGCTTGTCTTTCTGCATCGTGTCATTGTATTCATAGTCACAAAGTTTACATTTTAGTTTGTGAAACCCTCAATGCCTTTGCTTAAACATATTTCTGGAACTTTTTAAATATATTGCTGAGATTTTGCTTGTAACCAAATTAGTCTGTCGGCAACTATTTAGTCGCTAGAAGTTTTTGTTAACTGCATATTTAAAAAAAATAATAACATTTTGTAATTCTTATGATACAATTATCTGCAAGTTTGAATCGATTTCACAACATTCTGCACTTTCTTTTTTCGCATCTTAAAACTAAGCACATAACTCTCGGATCAATATTAAAGAATTAAGGAGATAAATCAGTTTTATTTTTCAGTCTTGATATAGCACTCAGTGTGGGCTGAAAGAAAAAAGAGGTGTCAGTACACATGACCGAAGACGTCCTAAAGAAAAGTCAAGTATCTCGTCTCTAGAGACTAACATCTTCTCTTGCGTGTAAAGATTTGACTATTATTTTGAAATTTACAGAATAACTTTTCTTTTACGCATCTTAAAACTAAGCACATAAATCTTGGATAAATATTAAGGAATTAAGGTCATAAATCAGTTTTATTTTTCACTGATATAGCACTGAATGTGGGCTGAAAGAAAAAAGACGTGTCAATTCACCTGACCGAAGACATCCTAACGAAAAGTCAAGTATCTCATCCCTAGAGACTAACACCTTCTCTTACGTTCAAAAATATGATTCCTATTTTAAAATTTTTAGAATAATATATAACTCCTCTTAAAGATTATATCTGAGACAACCGTCTCTAAATAATTTTTTCGCCAAATTTTTAATCAAGGGTATTTTTCATAATTTCGTAACAGACCTTACAAATGAGACGTCTTCAAAAGAGAGACCCGGGCCACGCCCTTAAAATCCGTCGTGAGTTTTGAAACGGCCTTAAATGTCAGGGCCGTCCCGCGGTGACCATAGGCACACACCAAACAATAAGTTCGTGACAGCGAACAGGCTAAAATTATTTTGATCGACATCCGAAGGAAGAGAAAGCACAAAAAGCAGACTGTTCTACATGGGACCAGAATGGCGCTGAAAATGAAAAGCAGCACCCGGTGAAAAAAACGGAATCACACCGCTCGAAAAACGGAAATTCAAGCGGGTCACGCAATATCCATCCAATACGATCGGTTAGAATGACTTGCATCGATTAATAAAGCCAACCACTGGTAAAAAATGAAAAGCAATCTTGTATTTTGAAAATTCTTCCTTGTGAGATGGATCTTTGCCAACTCCAGATGATGCATTCATTTCAAGTGACATATTTGCTCTGAAAGAAGTTTAGCATGCACTTTGCGTGTAGCGTTTTAATATTACCGGTTGGTTTTGGCTCATAAGTACAATAAAAAATAATCCACCATTCAGCAGGTGGTTAAAAATAAGACGATATGTTTTGAATAGGCATGGGAATAGACTTCATTTGATGAATAGTTTCCGAGGCTATAAATGTTTTGAATAAGGTTTATAGTTCAGTTTAGTTAGCTTAACGTCTCGTTTTGAAACTACAGGAAGGCTATTTCGGAGTGGATCTCGCAATTTCGAACCGTAGTTAGACAATGAGGACAAAGCCTGAGTCGCACCCCTATTCCAAACTTCCAGTCTGGTCTGATGGGATAAAGTTTGACTAAGAATGGTTTAACGTGCGTCAAGCCCAAATGCACGCTCGATCTTCGGTGAAATCGGGTTTCGAAACTGTGGCATTCCAGACCCAAAGCCGAGGCTGAGTCATTAAGACACTTCCAGACTGGTCTTATGGGATAACGTTTGACTCCGAATGGTTTAACATGCGTCAAGCCCAAATGCGCGCTCGATCTTCGGTGAAATCGGGTTTCGGCATTCCAGACCCGAAGTCGAGGCCCCGTCATTAATACCCGCTCCCTTTTGTGTTTGTTGAAAATTTCTCCTCTCATTTGCATGCTTCAGCTATGACACAAAAGGAAGCGAAAAAAAGATCAACTTGAAAATGGGAATATAAATAAAATACACGATTCGAAATCTATTACCCGTAAGCGTAGATCTTTCCTTTCAATATTCCCTTTCCTTCAATAACAGAATAACCAAACCCCAACAATTATGAATGAAACAATACGGATAATTAATTTAGCGTAAATTTAAAGGCAGGTTAAGGGAGATGAAATTAGCAAATTTTGTAATGGAATGTACACTGCTGGACAATCGCTAAGGATGGATGACACAATCACCATATCAACCAGAAAGTTAAAGAAAGCAAAATGTGGAATATTAGAATTAGTGCGGGATACAGTAAGAAGAGGTGTGCGTATGCAAATTTACTTCTCCACGCCTGTTCGTCCCGTGACTGCGCTGTAAGATATTTAAAGGATTTGAAGCGTGTGGAGAGTTGTTGTTTCGAGTGAAAGTTTTACGAGGAAGATTTAATTCATGAATTGAACACTCTCATACGTGCAGTGACAGAACGCCGCCCCATGTCTCCGTGCCTGATGTCATTGGGGCAACCGAACTGGTTGGATGGACATGGGACAAATAACTAGCAGAGCGTGGTTTACGTGCACTGACCGAGGAGTGGGATAAATTGCCTCAACAGCTGCTGGATAATGTTGTGCAAATCATGACACGACGTGTGAAATGTTGTATCGTACTCCACTGTGGGCATATCCTTTACCTTTCTCAAGGGTATAATAAAAGCACCATAAAACATTGATTATTTTATATTATTTAATTTAGATAACTTTGATTTCTTGATTAATTGCTACCCAGGGGAATTGAAATTAACAAAAACTAATAATAACTCTAGTAGTTGTAACTTTTTAAATTTGGAAATTTAAATTTTATTTGGAGATTTATCAGTTGGAATCTGTGACAAAAGGGAAAATTTTGAATTCGATTTTATTGCGCTGTCGAATTTCCATCCTAAAATCAACACTAAAATATTTAAAAATTTAATTTTTTCACAGACTTTGAGCATTAAAAAAAATCAATGCAATAATTAGTTATCTTTTAAAAAAACGGCTGATAGAGTATTTAAAAGCTTACAATTTAATAATTTTCCTGCCAATTTCTGCGCACATATTATTTTTAAATGTTTGGAAGGATTTTAATTTACATATTTCTCAATAGATGGAGCTAGGCTCTTTTACATTTTCCTTTTGAAGAGTCCTTTCTTAATTTTTCAGCGCCATTTTCGAGGCGAGGGTGCGAGTTTTTTATATTTACTGGTAGTGGAATGTGAGGTTTTTTTTTTTTTCTTACTTCTACTAATTGGCATTTAGGATATTTCTGAGTATTCTCTGAATTATTCTTCTTCTTCTGATTATTAGGATGCTTTGGGTCACATGAGATTCTAGTGAAATTCTTGGTGAATTTTTCTTGACTTTGGTCAGAGTCTCGTCAAAAAAAGTATTCCTGTTGTTTCTTATTTTGAATCTTCTCAGATGAGTGACGCCTTGATAAAGTTCAAAGTGGATTCCTTAATCTTATTCATTGTTCAATCTTAATTTCTAAAGAATTTTCATTTTGTTTTATGGTTCTTTTATTATAATTTCAATTTTTTCTCGGTTTCTTGCTGCATTTTGCGCCCTCCAGAAGCTTTGGTCATATCTTTTCTTTTAATTTTTTTAAAATTTTATTATATTGAATTTATATTTTTACGTTTAATATTATAAATTTATTTGCTTATTCCTCAAGGGTACCTGCTCTCGTCCACAGGCATTTTTCCATTTCTCCGCACACAGCATCAATGGACACTTTTTACTTTCTCGTACACGAAGTATACAAAGAGAAAATATTGTAATCGTCAAAAAATTCAAACTCGAGATTTTGACGAATCTCCACGTTTTAGACCTCCCTGAGTCCGACAAACACAATTTTGGAATTATATCTGTCTGTGTGTCTGTATGTCTGTGAACACGATAACTCGGAAACTATGAGAGCTAGGGGGATGAAATTTGGTATGTTGTCTTTAAACATAATTTGTAATTTTTTTTCAGGTTTCTATCAAATTTTGGACAAAATCCGTCAACGGGAAGTCTGTCTGTCTGTATGTCCGAAGTCATGTGAACACTATAACTCAAGAACTTGAATTAGCTAGATGGATAAAATTTGGTACACAGTTTTATCGTCATGAATGTAGGTCCGTATAAAATTTTGGGCCAAATCCGTCTGACGGTTCGAATTTTTTTATTCACGCGGAGGAAGGAGAAACGACACCCTTTGGGGGAAGTATAAGAGAAAGTTTAGGGGAGAACACTCCCGCTGGTTTCGTTTCGGATATTTCAAAATCTTCTGTATTTTTCAGAACAATAAATGGTCCTTATTTTTATATCCGAACAGATGGCAACAATATTTTATCTTGAGGGGCCAACACCCCCACCCCGGCTTAACGTTATGCCATAATGCAATTTGTGATCTCCTTGGCAATTGTCCAGCAGTGTATGTGCGGAAATAGTCCGTGTAGGTGGTAGAGAGATCTGTCATAAATCATCATTTTCGGTATGCATCGCAATAAGAACACGGCACGCAGTTTTTGTATGAGATAAGCATAATATACCATGTAGAATGATGCCACTGCATGTGACTTGGTAGAATGTACTATCCTACTAAGCAGTTGTGCACCATGCCATCTCTAATATTAATGGAGAATCTTTCCTCCTGAACATGTGACCACGTGCCCAAAGATGAGAATTGTGGCTCTTAAGCATATCCCAAGTTGAGGACCCCGACTCAACAGTGAGCGCTTCATCATCATTTACAACCATGCATTCCGTTACAAAATCTACTTATTTCGATCCCCTCCTTCTTTACACCTCTACTAGATATTTTTAAATCACCCTGTATATAAATATGAACCTCTTTCTTACAAATGTTATCAGTAGAATAGAACTAAGCTAATAAAATCAACTAGCTCAAATTGGAAGGGAATCCGGCCTAGGAACGTTATCAAGGGTCACGCCATGGCAAGGATTCAAAAAATATGCACGATGCATTTTTTATTATTTGATTTTTATTTTGTTCTTATTTGGTTTTATTATTTGTTTTTGCTTTCATATTTTCAATGGCTTTCTTTTGTAAATTATTACATCATTTTAATTTCTCTTGTTAATTTTTCGTATTTTGAATTTTATCAGTAGAAGCTTTTATTTTATTTACGCTCTGATCAAAATGATGTAGAAGTAAATCACTAGGATTTCACTTCCCCAATCATACTATCCCTCCTTTAATCACCTTGTAGATAATTTTACTTCCCTGTACTTCTAGGCACATTGCCAATCAAGGCTGTAGGAACAGTTAATCCCACGAACAGTCGAAAGGGACCGGATGTCTCATCTTCCAATGACTTGTGAAGGGAGGAAAGCACTTTCCTGCTTTTCCGAATCCCCCACTTCCACTTTTTTTAAAAAAATATTTTGTGATTTTTTTATACTCCAATATTCTATGTTCAATATTCCTCCAATTACTCAATATTTCATCTTTCAATACTTAATTTGGTACATTTCATAAAACGGAAACAATGTTTTGTTTGCGATAAAAGTCCAAATGTCTGAAGCAGTTAAGGACTGATCAAATTTTCTATTCTAATATAAAAATTAAAATTTTCTAATTTTTAAGTTTGTCTTCCAAGAACCCAATAACAATTGGAGCTAAATGAGGGAAATTTGCTTTCAAGAATTTTTTTTTGGGAGGGGAAGGGACAAATTTTCATTTCCTCGCGAGGGCGATATTTTCATCAGCATTTTCTTTCATTTTCCATATTTAAAATGGCTTATCTCAGCATCAAAATATCTCACAAAGAGCATTAAACAATGAAGAGATCTCTCACTAACCAGAACACAGACAATAAAAAAGTAATTACCTTCTAAATGGTCACGTAATCTAGAAAAAGACCTATTTCAAGGCCAACAAATTTTATTCAGCGCTGATTTCAGTTAAAACATCAGGGGCAAACCAATTAGCCCTAACTTAATAACAATATCAAATACACTGGCATACAAAAGTTAAGGAACATTTCGTAAAATGCGAGAAATTTGCAATTAATACGAAAACTACGTTTCGAAATCAGTTCTGAAGAATCGTGTGACATTCAATAGAGTATCATATACATATTACAGTGAAGATTTGGCCACGAGGGCAATTAGGGGGACCACTAGAAAGGGATGAAGGCGAAAATGGAGTTTCACCTATCCTGCTTCACAGAAAGCTGATAACGAGATGTAACTTTTATCAATGGTTATGGTTTAATGTACATAATATTTACATGCATTTTCGTAAGCATAGTACAAATATTCGGGAAGATATAAATGTTTCTTTTAAAAAATCCGAAATTTTTCCGCATGTTTTGCTTATAACATGAAGAGTTTTCATTCAAATTATTCGAAATTTTCAGAACACTTGACAATATGTTACAGAAGTATTGTATTAAACTTTGAAGTAAATACGTTGAATATTAGAGGAAATATGAGTGTTCGTACTAAATAATTTTTACTGCGAATGTGCGAGACGCAGCGGAATTTTTCTTTCGTAACTTCAAAGCCAGATATATAGAGCAATTTTAAAAAAATTTCAGTTGAATCCCATTAAAATTCAGAAATCTGTCGGCATTTCAGTGAAGTAAATTTCAATTTCTCTTTAAGAGAAGCTACATGATGAGGGTTCTTGCACAAACTGATATTTTTTAAACTTTAATCTTCGAATGGTATTCGAGAAAATGGAATTTAAATAATGTATTTAATTTATAAGTTTTCATGGTATTCAGGATATTCAATTTTACTGTTCGAAGCCAGAAGGGATTACGCAGCAAACCTGGGAGGATTGCTTAGCAATCCTCATGGTGGTTTGATGACTGGCGAATGTTAAGCGTGCGGGGCATTCACAACTAAGCCACTCCATTTCTTTTGGAATTCAGTGTTCAAAAACGTTTCGTCAATGTAAGAATCCGATGAAAAACAGTTCAATCCAGGGGGAAAAGATGGATTTTCGTGCGGCTTGATATTTTTTCAACGCATAAGACCATAAACTGTGTAACTTTTAGGCCTACGTCGAGGTCAAGTTAACTTTACGGCATGTGTAGAGTTGAGATTTACTGATCTAGTCGCTGAGGTATTCGGTACACAGAACGGTTGACACTCAAGTGCTTCATATTAACTAGTACGATACTACACTACTCAGCTTCTCAACCTATCCTGCCTGTATTCCACATATATCAGAAGAACTCCATTGTGAGAAACCACAGAGCTGGTGACACAGTCAAAGCAAGACTACTTGATAACAAAATAATAAATTGAATAAGACAACAACTAAGTTAAAATCCTAAATTAAATCATAAGATCATTAAACATGCTAGATATGAAATGATACAAAAAGAAGGTAGTGAACAGAAGTAATCAGTCTCTAACTACTCAAACAGGCTCCTCGCTATTGGTCGATAAGTGACATCACAAAGAGGGCGGATCCGATCTGCATCCAATTACAATTCGAGATATTGCCAGATGCCGCAATGATGCCAAAACTGAAATACGATAGTCGGTTGGGGCCGATTCGGTGAGAGGAACTCTCATAGAAGCGAAAACCGCAAAATAGGAAAGTAGGAGGGTGGGTGGGAGTCAGTCTGGGGAAATCGGGGCGAGTAGGAGGAGGCTCAGTAGCTTAGGGGATCGGGTCGCACGTAGTTGATGGATTTCCATTTATCACAGTCCGACCTGTGAATGGCCTACCAAATTTTATAAACTGAAAATGGAAACGGACTACTAGTGGATGTATCCAACGGTCAGTGTTCTGTCAGCGATTTCCGTGTGCACCAGGGTAATGCCACCGTGACCTACAAGCCAAAATTTTCTCGAAGATCAAAGTGTTTTCTGATAGCAAATCCTCTATTGAAGCGATTAGAAGCCCCAAAGTCAAATCTAATTTTGTATTATCAGTTAAGGATAATCTGTACAATGCTAAGGATCTAGTCCACCACTGGCAAACGTACAAAAGAAATTCTTCCGTCAGCAAATCTGGACTTATTGATTTGCAACAAATATGTCATTTATCTGTTTACCAATCATGGACCTTTTCCAGCATATCTGTGCAGGTTCAAGATTTTGAATAATCCTGATTGTTTGTGTGGTGAGCATGGAGATGTTGACCATTACTTGACTTCATGTATGTATACCAAGGACTATCATTTAGTACTTCCGACAGGTGCTGCTCGGACTCACTGGACTAGAAAACTTTGTAAAAACTATTTATTTTTAAACAGGTTGAAGTCAATTTTTGAAATTTCTAGGAAAATTTGTGATGATTTGCAGCGTTTGTGATCTGAATTGTATATCTATATATATTGTTAAGTAATCCCTTGATTGAGTTTCTATTTTTTATCATTATTATTATCCATTTTTGTTTCTTGTGTTTTGCAACGTTGGTTTTGTTTTGTAGCACCGTTGGTGCTTTTGTGCTGTATGTGTTTGTGTATGTTTTTGTCTGTGTTTCTGTGTTTTTTTTTTGCACGTAGCTCTGTAATCCATAACCTCCAAATATTGTAACTTTTTCTTTCATGACTGGTCTGTCTCCTCCCCGTCGATCCTTGCTGACACTAAACCCTTTGGGTGAGTCGTTCGGCGTGGGTTATGTGTGTGTGTGTGACAACCGGTCAGACAGGATTTCGGTGTCGTGGAAGGCAAACTACGTCACCGTCAAAGTCACACCCGATTGGTTTGAGTTTTCGCTGCTGACGATTTTCCGCCACTATCGTGTACATTTTTAAGCCGTTGAATACAGTCCACGATTTCCGATATCTTGTCTGACCGGTCACGTGACGAGAAACTTTGGGCGATTGGCATTACCCTAGTGAAATCGCTGGCGCAACGCAGCCCGTCTGATATCGTCTTAAGAAGCCATTCAAATGAATTGGATCAGGATGAATTGGATCGATGATGAATGTCCAGCTTTAGCGAGAAGGGTTAGCCTCAGCTCCCGAGTTACAGATATTTATTAAGAAACTAGAAAACAACCCGTCATGGTATGACGGCTGCAAATTGCCTTTTCATTCGAGAGATTTCCCGTCAAATTTGACGTGTTTAAATATATATATATATATATATATATATATATATATATATATATATATATATATATATGAGAGAGAGAAATGTTTAACATCGATTGAAAACAAATAAAATAAACATATGTATCATGAAAGGAAATATATATTTTTTATTTGCATATTATTTACATATTTCTTTATTCAAAAAACCTCTTGGTCTAAAACAAATCTAGTAGATATAATCTAGATAGATCGAAAATCTAGTTTCAAAACAAAGCACTTCTCTGCTTGTCAAAAATTGCCAAAAAATATTATCAAATTATATCATCACGATTGCAATAAATAATGAGATGCATCGTAGCGTCCAATCTATATCACGCGCATGATATACCACTAACGTGATTTACTACTTTCTATTAAAAAACGGAAATTAATTTGAAATATATGATTAATATAATTTAAAATTTCTCGGGAACTATTGATCATAGCGAGATAAATTTTATATCAATGGGTAGCAAATTTTATTTCGCTATTTTAAAGCTATTAAATTTGAAATCAGAACGACAATTACTCTTTTAAATCTAAAATTACTGAAATTTAGGTTCTCTACCAATGAAAAATTGCTGTTTAACATCTCGCAGTGATATGGCGCGAGTTTTATTGTTGGTGATGTCAAAGCCTTACCGAGAGATCTGGGCTATTATATTAGTAATTGTATTCCTTGAAGCCACCAGTGTTTTATTGTAAGTCAAGCCTTCTTAAAGGGGTGGTCTCATGACCCAAATAGAACCAGACAGAATAGTATTGGGGCTCCAACATTTTTCATATTAATTTTCCATTTCATATTCTTCAATATTTGTTGAAATTCGTTCAAAAATAATCTGTATGGTAAAAGAGTCCCTTACATTTAACTATAGTAAAAATATAGTTTAATTAATTTTTTATTTGTCATTAATAAATCCTTTAATTTTTATTTATTTATATAATTTAAAATTATGAGCTTTCGGAAAATGTTTCAGCCCGGAAGTAACGGGTCCCGAGTTCGAAAATTCTGATCTATCAGCTGTGAAACTCGAAGGAGGAACTGGTGAGGTCGTAGTGCCGTTCTTCAGTATACGGGACTGTCCCATACGTCCCTTCAAGCAAAAGACGATAGCCGTCCGAAACGTCCGGGGAATGTCACTTTGAAATTTCCACCCCCTTTCGTTAAGTGTGATTGATTTCACACCCGCGGCGCGCGCTTTCTCCGTTAGAGTGGCTCGCCCAGATGTGTTTGGGGAAGAGGGGAGTTTTCTTAGAATTCGGACAATACCAGCTGTCATTGTGGTTTTCGAGGGAGAAAGTGAATTTCCCTTATCTTTGATAGAGGAGCTCGGACCGTTCCCATATTTTGAGTTTCCTTTATTTCAATGGCCTTAGGAATCAAAGGGCTAAGGCCGAGGTTGAAAGAAACTAGCATTTCATCGCTTAACATGCAACAACACCTATCTCAATTTCTTTGAATTTCAAAGAAAAAGAAATACTCCATTTTTCGAAACAAATAACAATATTTCTGCATTTTTTTAATATCCAATATAAAGACGAGACCGCATGTTCCAACCAGATGTGAAAAAAAAATTCAGAAATATTCGTTTTTGATTGCATAGAACTGAGTGTTTTCTTCTTCTTTGAAATTTCAAAAAATTGAGATAGGTGGTGTTGAATGTTAAGTGACGATTTGTTACTACGTGTTTTGGAACGAGATAAGTGACGTTGAAACAAGAAACAATTCCATTAGAATTTTTCTCTATGAAGAGTACGCTTGTAGCGTTTTCTTTCTCCAATGAGTGTCCCAAGAACGATTTTTATTAGTTGTGTTAGACACTTTTTTTTATTTTTATAACGAAATTAAAATTAGATTATTTAATACTTTCATTAAACATAATTTTCTAATTAATAATTAAAATATCAATAAGTCGAGTGTAGTATAATGGAAATATATATGTGTATTTCTCATTATACTGAAACTAAGGAAATCGAGTGCTTTTCTAATATGAAAAATTCAATGAAGTTGGAATGCCTGAATTTTACTAATATTAAACAACCATGTTTGGATACGGTTTAAAAATAATACCTATTACACTAACTAGCAATTAAAAATACCTTTCTTTAAACAATCTTTAGCCCTCTTAGAAAAATATATTTATTTATTGACCAGCTCATTCTCAAAAGTATAATCAAACATCATCTTCACTGTCGGACGTCACAGTATTACGTTGCTGTTTAGGATCCTATTCTAAAATTATGATATCAACTTAGAAAGCAGCAATTTGATAACTTTTATGATACATTGCGTGTCGAATTCTTTCTATACTTGAAGAAATATCCTTTTGATTTCTTCAAACATCCAGTCAAAGTCCCATTGAATTTAACAGGATTCCGAACTCGTTGGTACCACGCGGAACCATTTCCTGCTTTCGATCACCCCCCTTTTGTCCTTAAGATCCTCTCCCCAAAAATCGAAGCGAAACTCCAGTGCGAAAAGAGACCCCGTCCCCTGTGCTGCACGCATGCTCCCCCTTCAAGGTCATCTCCATGGCGACCTCTTGTGTTGACGGTGTTCCTCTTCGGGACATTCCTGGGAGCTCCGCAGGCGGAAGAAGTCGTCCCTCAAGCGTCCACCGTGGAATTCATCCGGGGAGTCCTCGGGGTGTCCAAAAGATGTCCTGTTGAGGCAGGCATGGGGAAGCACAACAGCAAACTCACGCGGGAGGAGTTGGAGGAACTGGAGGAAATGACCAACTGTGAGTTCTTCCTTTTCGAGTAGCGGTAGTACCTTAATTTCAGGTTTTAAAACTGGCGTTCGTGTTTTAGTGTATGTTAAAAGTTGTTCTTTAATTCTTCACATTT
>BGPR01006373.1:19289-35144 GCA_013235015.1 Araneus ventricosus | reverse complement strand
TTATTTCATATCATTTTCTTTATCTTTAAATTTTGTATAATTTATTAAAATCACTCGTGTTCGCTTCACTAAAGAGCAATTCTAATCTAAACTGCAGTGACGATTTTTATTTATTTTTTATTTACTCAAATTATTTAGTTAATTTTACTCGAATTATTAATTAATTCACATTATTATTTTTTTTTCAAATTTTTTAATGGATAAGTACAGTTGGAGATTTCCTAACATACATATATGTTCTAACTACAGTTACAGCCAAACGGAACTGAGAGATATGTGGGTTAAAACTTCAGTAGATGGTGGCAGGGGGGAGGGGTCACGTGACGCAGCCATGTTCCTTTGTTCTTGAACTTGTTTGACGTTCCGCTGTAACATAAATAGTTCGGATTTTTTTTTAAAGCCACACTTCGTATCTTCACTCATTATTCAAAAACGAAAAAATCTAGATAATACTGTTTTTTGTTTTTTTTATATATGATTCACAAAAAAAGCCGTTTAAACGAGAATAATTATCGACTTCAAATAGTTCATTAGAAAAGTCTGGATGAAATAGATAAGCTTACTAAAAATAATTATTTCTTTCCTTTCCAAAATTTAAAATGAGAAATTCAGTGATGAGAAAGTAAAAGCTGGGACAAAATATCAGTAATTTTTAAGGGAAAAGTTCACATTATTAGAATACAGAAAAGACTGAATCTTGTTTGAGCTGCATAGTGCAAACATTTTACTTTTTACAAAAAATATGGTATAAAAGACATCCATTATCGGAGGAAAAAATAAGCCAATTTTTGGAACAGGCAGACGATGAATTAAAAATGGTGAAAAAAAGTTGTTTGTGATACAGTGGCAATCATTTTTGAAAAAGAAATATAATTCTACTTTTGTGTTGTTTTTAAAAAGAGAATTTTTTCATGCAAAATGACAAAAGAAGGTTCGTCTTATTGTTCCGATTTCAGTACAAATATTTTTTCAGATATCATGCAGATCAGATATCATTCAAATATCATCTTTGCATTGTAATATGTTCCTTTTAAAAAATTAAAAGACATTTAATTGTCAATTATTCAAGAGTCTGTTTCAACGGAAACTATCCAAATTACATCTCCATGAATATTTAAAGGAATTTCTTAATTCAAACTTTAATTAAAGAAACGAATTTCCTAAGATCTTTATTTCAAAAATGTGATTGTAATTTTTACTTATCTAACTGCAGAAAAAATTTACAGAAATTCAAATGAAAATCATATGAATAAATTGCTTCTTTATTAAATTATTTACAATTAATTTGTCTGTCAAAGTAGCTCTCAAATTGTTCTTCCAAAAAAGAAGGGGCCAATTTTATTAAATTTTCGATTTAAGGCTTTCTTTAATAAATTTAAATTGTAAAAAAGTTCGCTTATGAAATGTCACTGAATGCAATAAATTTATTTTATAACAATGTTTTGAGTTGTGCGTCAATTATAATATTGGTTAATGCTTCATTAATAATAAGTTGTGCTTTATTAATGAGAAGTATTAACAAATCGTATTTGACTTTTATATTTAAAAATATTTTAAGAAGTAATGAACCTTTCTTAATCTACTAAATGTTTCTATTCTATTGCTTACGATCAAAGTAGCCAGGAATAGATTACCAAGTAGCACATAATATTGTCTAATATCATAAAATTAACAAAAGTAATATTGAAACAGTGTAAAACGTAAGACTTTTTCAATATTGTACAATGATTTTTTTTCACAATATTAGATAATGTCATATAATACTGTATGATATTATACCATATTAAATAATATTGCACTATACTGAATAATATTGTACTATACTGAATAATATTATATAATATTGAATAATATTATATAATATTGCATAATATAACAATATTAACTTCAATATCGGTGGAGAACATTTTTCGCTTACAAGTTCGAGTCCATCAAAGATTATCGAATCAAAATACATTGATTATATATGTCGGAATTACTTTGAATCAGTTGCCGTGGATCTCTCTCGTTGGATGTTATATGGAAGTTTGGAGAGCGGGGTGACGGCCTAAGTGCAGTTCTCTTCATCCAATCACATCTAAAAGTGCATGATCCGTCCAAATATTCTTGATTCTAATTTCCTTTTGCGAACAAGTGTTGCAATTTAATTGCAAGAATCTTTCAGATCATAACGCGTTGAAAATGTTATTTTATTTGATTTGTTAAATTAGCATTCAGTTTCTTAGCTATGCGATTAGTTATTTTGCTACAAAACTCATAATTTTGAACTGTGTTCAATCGCATGGATGACATCTAAATGACAGAACTATTTGAACTCGGCCTTTCGACATTTCGTCTGTTTGTCTGTAAATTTGTTTGTCACGCAGTCATGTCAAAACGCTTTGTTCGATTTTCTTCGGATGAATGTTCCTTGAAGTCATTAAAAACGACGTATGCGTAAGGGTTTTCAATTTTTGAATCCGTTTCAGATGACGGCCGTTTGAATGGTTTCGATGTTTGGTAAGTCAAAGGCAAGTTGGACGCCATTAAAACATTCGAGTCAGTTTTCTTATGACCGGACATTCAATTGTAATCTTGCTAATACTGATAAAAGCAGACATTAAATTGTTATTTTACTCAATACCGATAAAAGNAGACATTAAATTGTTATTTTACTCAATACCGATAAAAGCAGACTTGTGTAAATAATGAGCATTCGAAAACAAAATGGCTAAGCCTTTAAAGACTGCAATGTAAAGCACATCTCAGAGGGAGGGGACACGAGGTCTAATGTAGACAGAAATACTAGTTTTGGTTTTTTAGAATGATTAGACAGATGTACACAAAATGGTCAACAGCTTCATAATCAAATTTAAGTGTCCACCAAAATTCGTAGACACATGATAGCCGGTAATCTTCTTCTGCCAATTTAAACTTCTGTCAGTAGGTGCTTTCCTGACACGCATGTCGAAAAAGAGAAATAGTGATGCTGAAGTGTATTAAAATTCATGTTGGTACATAATAGCCGGTTATCTGCTTCTGCCAATTTAAATTTCTGTCAGTAGGTGCTTTCCTGACAGGCATGTCAAAACAGAGAAATAGTGGTGCTAAAGTGTAGTGAAATTCATGTTGGCATATAATAGTCGGTAATCTGCTTCTGCCAATTTAAATTTCTGTCAGTAGGTGCTTTCCTGACAGGCATGTCAAGAAAGAGAAATAGTGATGCTAAAGTGTATTAAAATTCATGTTGGTACATAATAGCCGGTTATCTGCTTCTGCCAATTTAAATTTCTGTCAGTAGGTGCTTTTCTGACATGCATATCAAAAAAGAGAAATAGTGGTGCTAAAGTGTACTGAAATTCATGTTGGCACATAATAGCCGGTAATCTGCTTCTGCCAATTTAAATTTCTGTCAGCAGGTGCTTTTCTGACATGCATATCAAAAAAAGAGAAAATAGTGGTGCTAAAGTGTACTGAAGATACACAATTCACATAAACAAAAGTCACATATTTAGTTAAAACGCCAAAAAACCTTCAAAAACGAAAAAAAATATTGGCGGAATTCCCGAAACATCTTGATAACTTTAGAAACTAGACGAATCCATAATGTATGAATATTTTTAAATTAGAAGGAAAACAGTAATGCATATTTTTTGAGAATGCTTTTTTAAAATTCCCTAAGGAAATAAGAGGAAAAACTATTGTATATTTAAATTTAGCTCTGTAGAATCAACACCAAAAAAAGTGGCAAAAAGTTTCTCCAAAGAAGAAAAACTTCTAAATTTCAACTTAGAATCTTCGAAGAAGAAGAACCATTTAGCATCTCCTCCTATTCCTCTGGCTTCGAACCAGACTCGTGGATAATTTCCTCAATCTCTCTCTCTCTCCAATTCGTTCCATCTTTTGAAGAAAATTTAAATATTTATTGAAAAAACTCCGAGAGGAGATTTTAAAATATGCAGCCAGACACGTTAAGATTACCAATTTTCGGCAACTTTGTTGAGGTATACATTAAACGATCGATCCGCGAGTCTGCAAAATTTTCCAAGAATGGAGCGGACCCACGCTTTTCCGAGAATCGTCGTTTCCAGATCTGGTGGGCCGTGTTTTTAAAAGGAATCGATTCTGTTTACGTGAATTCCTTGAAAATTCAGAGCGATAAATCATCGCCCTTAACTCAAGTGGGGTAAAACAGCCAAATACCGTATGTTCTTTTGAAGTTTTTGATCATTTTGCAGCAATTGATTAATTGATTGTGGGGTTCTGGCAAAAGGCCAGCCAACTGAGAAGTCAAACTCCAAAGAATTGAATCGTTTGATAGACGCGTCAAACTTGTGTTCCTTTTTCATTTTTTCTTGTCTGTGATAATAGTTCTTCTAGTAGAAGTCAGACTTTAGGTCACTTAATTCAAACGATAAACTGTCTTTTCTTAAAGAAAACTTTAAATTGGGTCAGATGTAGAAATACTGACGGTTAATGCCTGAGTTTTTGAAAAAAATTCTAATTTATTCTGAATTCATGAATTCTTAACATTTCGGCAAGTATAGGAAAAGTTAATATAAAATGAGGCCAAGGAGAAATGCTCCGGTCAGATTTGTAAATATAAAATGAATTTATACGACTTTTTACTTTCTCGTAAACGAGGTATGCAAAGAAAAATAATTGTAATAATGACATACGCGTTGTCTTCCAAGTAAAATAAAAATACTATCTGCATTTTAAATTATTGTTTCTGTTCACAAGCTAGTTACCAATTTGTCAAATGGAAACATTAATTGCATTTATCTGTGTCTATGGTGGTGATTGAATGTAGGATTTTCACTGGTAATGGAGTCGAATGGTTGTTACTTCTTCTAGGCCTTTTTGCAATGAATTGAAATTACTAATTTATAGAAATTATGGAAATGAAAATATAACACGAATCAAACTGGCATCATTGCATATGTATTTTTTTCTTAATTTCAAGATGTTCTAAAAATAATTTTGTTGTTATAATTGTCCTGAAGTTATTATCAATATTATAATTAAAGAAAAAAACAGCTATAAGAGAAAAATGACAATGCGGAAGGTCGTTTTGGATGCCTAGTAATAGTCGTTTTCTTAAATACAGTAAAGCACCGTTTATAACGTTTCTCATTTATACGTCGTTTTACATTTGCACGACGTTTCATCACAGTCCCGATTCATCCGTATTCATTGTGATGATAAAGTGCTTCATTTGTACGACGCAAAGCTTCGGTTATACGTCGTTTTCTTCCACTTCTAAGGTGTGACAATTTCGTCCTTTTAAGTATGCTAACTGTGATAAAGATAGTCATGACTTCGAAATTATTCACAATTGATGAATTAATAGAAGACAAATTGTCTGCTGCTAATTGAAGCGATAGGAAAAAGAACTTGAAGAAGTTATTCCACCTTTCTATAAGACGCAATGGACTCCACTGAGAAACTTCGAATTTATTTCTTTTGTCAAATGACCGGTGAAAAAACATTCAATGAACTTCATTCAATTCATTGAGGTGTACTTTATACCCACAGACAATAAACACGTCAGATGGCGATTAAAGATTTTTTAAAATTAAAAACCTACCTCCATGCACATAAATCGTATAAGAAATGTATAATTATTTACTCAAGATTTGCAATAAAGGTATGATTTTTCTCACTTTTATGATAAATGATTAACTTTAAAATTTAATTATTGTGTATCATACTTGATACACAATAATAGCACTATCTTTACTAGCACTATCTTAAAAGACTTTAAAATAATTGATTTTAACTGAATTTTCAGTAGTATCATTAAATTTGTAATAAACAATTATTTCGATTATACGTCTTCTCGTTTATACGTCGCTTTAGGTCAGTCTCTTGAATGACGTATGAACTGTGCAGTGAGGCTGAGTCGCATTTTTCAAAAAAAAAAACTGCTTTTTTAAAAGAAAATTTTTTTAATGGAATCAAATGCAAAAACCCTCAGATCGCACATTCAATCTGAATTCATGAATTCTTAATTTTCGGGTAAATATAGGAATATGTTGTAGTGAAGCAAAGTTTGTACATGTAAAAGCTAACCCTTGATATTTTATTTAGTTATTGAAAAAGAGAGATGTAAGCTTTATGCGTTTATCGGAAACAAGGATACGTTAATCACGTTACTAAGTTACACTAATTTTTCATTTTCATCATAATTGATTATTTTTTTTCTCTTTAATATTTTCCGGTGATAATATTCTGTTATTAGCGTGGAAATTCTTTTTTTATTTTCTCGTATACGAAGTATACAAAGAGAAAGTATTGTAATCGTCAAAAAATTCGATCTCGAGATGTTGACGAATCTCCACGTTTTAGACCTCCCTGAGTCCGAAAAACACAATTTTGGAATTATGCCTGTCTGACTGACTGTGACCGCGATAACTAGAAAACTATTAGAGCTGGAGGGATGAAATTTGGCATGTGATATTTATACATAATTTGTAGCTTTATATCGAATTTAGGATAAAATCCGTCCACGGGAAACTCTTCTGTCCGTGTTCATGTGAACACCATAACTCAAAAACTTAAATAGCTAAATAGATAACATTTGGTACACAGCTTTATCATCAGGAATGTAGGTCCTTATCAAATTTTGGACTAAATCCGTCAAATGGGTTGACTGTCTGTATAATCGCAAATTTGTTAACACGATAACTTCTAAACCCTATGACTTAGATAAATAAAAATTGATATGAGGTCTGTTAATAAGATCTGTGCCCAGTCAATTTCGGTTTCAATCGGTTCAAAAAAAGGCGTTCAAATGTCATATTCGGTTTCTTCGCCATTGTGAGACGTAGAAAACGGCGAGCGTGTTTTTCTTCTTCTGTGTAGGGAATCGTCCATGTTACTGCTGCTCTGTGTAGTTTTCTCCCACCCGCGTTAGGGCGGATACAAGAAAGTTTTGGGGAGACCACTCCAGCTGGTTTAATATGTAACGTAGTGAACAAAATTTGTAAACTAATCTCTGAAATTATTTTCATATCTGTTTGTGTCATAATCGAGTTTCCGGTACAGATATTGTGCACATTCTGTTGAGTGATCAGTGAAAGTTTTTTCAAGTGATATTTCTACATATGGATGTCACCGCTTCTCGGATTTTTTGTTTATATCAACGTGTTGCATAAATATATGTTTAATGACTCGGTAAAAATACTCTCTTTCGTGAAAAAAAAGGCGATCCTAGTTGAGTTAACCCGAAAAGAATGAACAAGTCAATTACCATTCGTGTGCATGTCGTCCAACATCTAAATGCAAGCTGTCTTATGTTTTGATGTCATGTCCTTTTTCCTTCTGCAAGATGGACGATGGATTCCCAAACTCGCCCTGCGGTGCGGCGTATTTGACGTCTTTCCTTGAGAATGAATGGAGTCAGTTCATGCTCACATGGTATGAATAGCATATATTATATTCAGCAAATTGTAAGCAAAAAATATGTAAAAATGTAAAAATATGTAAAAGTAAAGTTTAAAAACGACCAATTTGCTCAAGCGTAGTTATAAATTTTGTTCTTAATTTTTTGACTATACTATAAGAAGCCTTTTATTTTTTAAATTCATATTTGATTTAATCCAAGATTCGGACTCATGCTTCAGTTTCCCAGGTTTCCCTGCAATGAAGATGCGATTATTTTATTTAACATGGAGCGAGGGACTTTAGAATTCGACATCAAAAAATATTAGGAAAGAGGAGCTGTGCAAGTGTACGAATGAATTAGAAATTCAGAAAATTTTAGCGATTTCTAAAGATCCGTCCCAATTTTTTCTTTAGAATATTCCTCTGATTCTCACCTGTATCGGACACTTAGTTGAAACATCCTTTACTATTTGTGACAATTATTCAACTTGTATATTGAGGAAGATTCGTCATTTTATAAATAAGCTAATTTGAGATAAATAAGAATTTGAGACTTTTAATAATTATAAAAACAATATTAATTTATGTATGGAGTAATATACAGGATGCCCACTTGAATAAGGTCCAACCCCTTAACATCAGAACGACTGCAACTATAGTCACGAAAGTGGTGTCTAGGTATAGTAAAACGGATATGCGCTACGCGATGAGACCGCTTGTAGCGCTACCTAGCCGAAATCTCTGGCGTTAGAGTTCCTTCCTCGAAAATAGAGGAAAATAGTCATTTACAAAGTTGTAGAGCATTATTTTGTACAGTCTTCGAGATAGGACCGCTACCTCCGGAGTTCTCTGCCAAGTAGCGCTGTAAGCTGTCTCATCGCGTAGCGAATAGCCATTTTACTATACCCAGACACAACTCTCATGACTATAGCTGCAGTCGTTTTGAAGTTAAGGACGAGTGGCCCTTATTTAAGTGGGGACCCTGTTTATGTAATAACTTAAAATTGTAATTTCTTTATCAGTGCTCAATCGCGTGCAAGTCAAAGAACAGAGTTGTCAAGATGTCTGCATTCACAAGTATTTGACAGCCAGGTTTGGAAACATTTGGAAACTGTTCGTTATAACACAGGGTAATGGCAAAAGAACCATCGGATTCTAAAATGATATAACTTTAAAAATATTAATTACCCTCCTCAATGCTAATATGGGAAGAAGAAGCAGGTATTAAATTTTGATTTCTATGCTTTCACTTTATCACGAGAGGAACGCATTGCTCCGTTCAGCAGCAGAAGGAAAGAAGAGTCGATTAGTTTATTCCTGGTACTGGCGGTTGGGTTGGCCCGCAAGTTAACAACCAACCCAACCGGGGGTACCAGAATAGACCCCATTGTGTCGAGAGACGCTGGATTGGCCGATGTGATACTGACATTTCATCCCTTTGTAGGCGGCTCCGAAACTTTTCAGGTCCCACGCTTTGCGATCTCTTCCTTTATGATTGCACTAAAACCACCATTGCAAGCTTTATGAGTAATTTCACAATGATTTTAGAGCTTTATCTACTTTTTATACTATATCACCATATATTTTATCACCGTACGTTTAGCGCAGCATAGTCAAACGTGACTCTTGCACCAATAAAACCCACCCTACTTTGAGTAGGCTTTTAACGGGCAGAGACAGTGGCATCTGCATATTTACGGATCCTACATAGTAAGGAATGAGGTCGCTTCTCATTGGTTCTCTATGTCACGTGACTTGGCTTGCTTTTAAATGACGTCGTGAAACTAAACAGTTCTTACCAATGCTGAAGGTTCGTCCTTTATTTTTTTTTATTCTAAAAATGTATTCATCATGTCATAACCATAATTAGAAAAGAGTTTTGCTCTCTTCATGATGCGATAGCGGATTAATAATAAAAATCCCGTCTAAGAGTGGAGCTATGACGTCATTTAAAAGTAAGCCAAGTCACGTGATATTGAGAACCAATGAGAAGCATCCCATTTCCTACTATGTAGGATCCGTAAATATGCGTGGCATTCTCCCACGTCTCTGGGAAGAACAGGACTACTGGATGGATGAGTGCAACGAAAGGAAGATATATGGACGAGTTTTCTGATTTGTTTATTTTGGTTTAACAGAACTTCCGTGATGAGGTTTAACTTCCGTTCTCCGGTAACCTTTCAATTTAAGCGATCGCCAAATCCAATTGGGCTCCATATCAAGATGCAAGTTCGCATCAGTTCTTTCTTGAGTACACAAAGCGCCAAAAAGAGCGATAAAATATAATTATGACAACCTTTACACAAAATTCGGCTCTTCTAAGTAACTAAGCTAAGTAAACAATGCGAGCAACAACAATAGGAACTTGAAATTTAATATTTTCAAAGTTTCCTTAAGCCATAACATTAGAAAACTTCAAACAGAGTGCTGAACTTTTGAAGATTCCCATTAAATTAACATTATCCCCGGACATTGATAGGTAAGACGGAAGCCACTTTACCCCAATAAACAAAACAGAAAACTCGTCCAAAACTTTTGTTACTGTTCGAAAAAAGAAATTGAAATGCTTCCGGTTTTTATGAAGCATTATTTATTTTCATAGCTGTTACTCTTTTCGAAATATAGGGAGTAAAAATCCCATGATTATTTTGTAATTACCCCGCATTAAGTCAATGATTACCTTTGAAAATTATGATTATCAATCTAAGATAATGAATTATTAAAAATTATATGACTATAATTTCAACAAGATCTTGTCGATTCATATATTTAATTTGCGTATGTGTCGATTAAAAAACATGTCGACTACATGGAAGTGTTGGAGCTAACTGACCTGTCGCGGACCGATTCTATTGAGATTCAAACGAATAAAATATCTCTTTAATCAAATGTTTTAAAAGATGAAAACCTCTGAAATAAAAGTATCTCGAAATGTGCAAATATTAGCATAATCGATAGTTCTATTGACGTAATTGTCAGAAAATAATATATTAGTTGAACAAGAGAAGAAGGGATGTTGCTTTTTGTCTTTTTTTCCTAACAATTATATATTAGTAGAACAAGAGAAGAAGGGGTGTTGCTTTTTGTCTTTTTTTCCTAACAATTATATATTAGTAGAACAAGAGAAGAAGGGGTGTTGCTTTTTGTCTTTTTTTCCTAACAATGATATATTAGTAGAACAAGAGAAGAAGGGGTGTTGCTTTTTGTCTTTTTTTCCTAAAAATGATATATTAGTAGAACAAGAGAAGAAGGGTTGTTGCTTTTTGTCTTTTTTCCTAAAAATTATATATTAGTAGAACAAGAGAAGAAGGGGTGTTGCTTTTTGCCCTTTTTCCTAATTATATATAGTAGAACAAAGATAAAAGGGATGTTGCTTATTTCGTCTTTTTTTCTAAAATGATATAAGTAAATGAACAAGGAAGAAGGTGTTGCTTTTTGTCTTTTTTCCTAACAATGATATATTAGTAGAACAAGAGAAGAGGACTGTTTTTTTGCTCTTTTTTCCTAAAATGATATATTAATGTAGAACAAGAAGAAGGGTTGTTACTTTTCCTTTTCCTAAAGAACAATGATATGAGTAAGAACAAGAAAGAAGGGGTGTTGCTTTTGCCTTTTCTAAAATGATATATTAATTGAACAGAGAAGAAGGGGTGTTGCTTTTTGTCTTTTCCCTAAAATAATATATTAATGTAGAACAAGAGAGGAAGGGGTGTTGCTTTGTTTTTTTCTAAAATGATATATAGAACAAGAGAAGAAGAGGGTGTTCTTTTGCTTTTCCTAAAATGATATATTGATAGTAGAGAAGAAAGGGGTGTTGCTTTTGTCTTTTTTTTCCTAAAATGATATATTAGTAGAACAAGAGAAGAAAAAGGGGTGCTGCTTTTACCTTTCCTAAATTGATTATATATTAGTAGAATAAAGAGAAGAAGGGGTGTTGCTTGTCTGCACTTTTGCCTAAAAATTAAGATAATTAGTGAATTAGAAGAAGAAGAGGGTTTTTTGCCCTTTTCTAAAATGATATTAATAGTAGAACAAGAGAAAGGGATGTTACTTTTTGTCTTTTTCCTAAAAATGATATATATAAGAGAAGAAGGTGTTGCTTTCTGCTTTCCTAAAATGATATATTAGTAGAACAAAGAAGAAGGGGTGTTGCTTTTTGCCCTTTTCCTAAAAATGATATATTAGTAGAACAAAGAAAGATGTTGCTTTTTTGTCTTTTTTCCTAATGATATAATTAGTAGAACAAGAAGAAGAGTTGCTACTTTTTGCCTTTTCTAAAATTGATATATGTAGAACAAAGGAAAGAGGAATTGCTTTTTGCCTTTTCTAAAAATGATATAATAGATAGAACAAGAAGGAAGATGTGCTTTTTGCCTTTCCTAAAGTGATATAGTAGAACAGAAGAAGGGGCGTTGCTTTTTTGCTCTTTCTAAAATGATATAGATAGAACAAGAAGAAGAGGTTACTCTTTTTGCCTTTTCTAAGTGATATATAGTGCGAACAAGAAGAAGAGGTGTTACTCTGCCATTTTCCTAAAATGATATAATTAGAACAAGAGGAAGAAGGGTGTCTTTTGCCCTTTTTCTAAAATGATATATTAGTAAGAAGAAGGGTGTTACTTTTTTGTCTTTTTTCCTAAAATTGATATATGATGTGAACAAGAGAAGAAGGTACTTTACTTTTGCCTTTTTTCTAAAATGATATGATGATAGATAGAAGAAGGGGTGTGCTTTTGCCTTTTTCCTAAAATGATAATGAGTAGAACAAGAAGAAGAGGGTGTTCTTATTGCCTTTTCTCTAAAATTATATATTAAATAGAACAAGAAAGAAGGGGCGTTCTTTGCCCTTTCCTAAAAATGATATATTAGTAGAACAAGAGAAGAAGGGGTTACTTTTTCTCTAAAATTATAATTAGTAGAACATAGAGAGAAGGGGCGTACTTTGCCTCTTTTTTCTAAAATGAAATATATTAGTAGAACAAGAGAAGAAGGGGTGTTGCTTTTTGCCTTTTTTCCTAAAAATGATATATTAGTAGAACAAGAGAAGAAGGGGTGTTGCTTTTTGTCTTTTTTTTCCTAAAAATGATAAACCATTCGTTTGTTTTTTAAAAGTGTATGAATATGTTTTGCTCTTAATCAAAAGATGATTTAGGATCTTAAATAAACATAATTGAAAACAGTTACAAAAAACACATCTTTATTAGTCTACTAAACAGCAGAAATATTTTAATTATTTCTTATCGAGATCAATTGTTTCACAAACTCCCTGTCCGTTTGTATCACAGGTACGGAAATAAAATTTACTTTAATTTATAATTAAATGATAATTAAGTTTCAAAAATATTAAAATAATGTATTGTCACCTAGAAAACACAAACTTGCCGAATTTCAAAACTCTAACACCTCAGGAGGTGAGTGAAAAATATATTACGAAATTCAATCTTTACAAGCATGAGACAAGTTAAGGAAAAGTAGAGAGTGTCCGAGAAAGACGTTTACTATTCTAAAAATTAATAACAAAATAAGAAAAGGCGAAATGAAATGCAGTTTTGCGGCAAAAGAGTGGAAAAATCAAACAATTTTTTTCCTAGTATCAATGGTCTGAGGTAGATGGCGCTAATTACTTGGCAGTCGAAATAATAAAAGAAATTGGCGGCAGCTCAGGAGAATTCGCAGTGTGTATTCTGTCCTCCTAAGCTTAAAAGGCGTATCTCTATTTTTTTTTAATTTGCAAATTTTTCCTACTTAGTAATGTTTGTGAGCTGCCCGGCATTAGTACTAAACAAAAAGGTCATATTTTATTAAGAAATAGTAGAAAACCACTAAAGAAAAAATTTAATGTTTGTGATCTGCTCACTAACATTACTAAGTAGGAAAGATCTGAAAATTGAGACATGCCTTTCAAGCTTAGGAGGGCAGTATTGTGGTTAGCGGAAACCAAATCACCGAAAACCGTGCAAAGAAAGTTTCGCCTACAGTAGTAGGAGTCCTCCAAGTGTACCTTCAATTTATGCATGGATACAGAAGCTTAAAAACACGGGAAATGTTTTTAAAAGAAACACTTGGCGGGAAAACGACTACAGACTGGATATTCTTCATATTACTAAAGGAGCTCAAGCAGAACTACAATGAATGTACTGTTAAAAAAACTGTTGGATTTCATCATTTTTTTTCCACAAACTGCATTTCATTTCACCTTTTCGTATTTTTGTTATTAACCCTATGTGGACAGGTAATTTTTTAGAACATTCAGATCACGTTGGCGCACTTTATACGCCATCCCATTTTTTCCAACTCTGGGCTTATTTAATTACATAAAACTTTATTTTTCATAGTGTAATAAGATTAGGGGTTTGAGTGGATGGAAAATATACGCATTTGTGTCCGAATTTTAGCTGCTATCCTCTTCGTTAACTGAATTTCCGACACCTCAATCTCGAGGTCGGTGAAATGTGACGCACATTACACTCCGTACCTGTCCGCAAAGGGTTAATCTTTAGAATAATAAAGTTCTTTCTCTGACACCCTATATTTACAAAAGGTTTTCACGGCAATAAATCACCTGTTCTCTGGAATATCCTAAAATGAACTCATTTTCTGAAAGAGGTGTCTTTTTAGATATTAGCCGACAAAAGGTTAAAGAAACTGCGCTATCAGAAGGGCTCATTGATACGCCCACTAAATGACCCTTATACTTTGAGGGATAAGCACTAAACTTACCAGATTTTCATTAGTCCCGCATCACTGTGCGGTAACTTATGGATACAATCAGTTCTCTAGCTCTAATGTGTCCTGTTATTTACATCCCAAGATGATATGTGGCATATTTACAGAGCTACCGTTCGAATAAAGCAAACCAAATTCCTAAAATAGCTTCCACTAGCGGCGAATCCAGGGGAGGGGCTATCGGGCTGCAGCCCCCCCCCCCCCCAGAGCTAAACAAAAATTCTTGATTTAATTTAAAATCACTACAACTGTTTGTTCTTAATTTTCATTTTAAAAAATAATAATAAAATCGTGACAACATTGCTTTCTGGCTTGACAGGCTCGAAAATTTCCCTACTTTTCTAGTCATTCCATTTATACTTGTAGCGTTGGCGCGGTCGAAAAAACATTTTTTGGCTGGTTATTTCATTGTATTTTTCATTAAATTATCGAAAGTATTGTAGTGTCCTTTATTATTCTTATTGTCAGGAGAGGAAAGTCTGTAAAGTTAAAGTGTTTTGGTTTATATAAGCCATGAAGTTTGACATTCGTCACTACGATATAAAATTTTTATGACCTCAGCCCCCCCCCCCAGACCCATATCCTGGTTGCTACTGCCTTCCACAAGACACAGCCCTGGTATTTAGAAAGAGCCCTCTGCGTAGTTTTTCCTGGCTTCTACTATTCTTTCCTATTTATAGACGAAGAGGGGAAAAAAAGAGCTTACGCTGTCGTAATGGCCGGTTTATGTCCGGCAAATGATCCGGAGGAATGAGCCGCTGCCCTTCAGAACTGCCCCGCTTTCTGCGCCTGAATGCCAATGCCACCGGATCGAACGCATTTAATCTGCCCGAGTACATTTTATCGACACGGGCCCCACTCGCCCATTCAAAGGCCACCGATCCGAAACGCAGCCAAAGAGGACCCGATGAGTAAAAAAATTCCGAACTGTCACACTTATGAAGCACAAAGAGTTTTGAAGCTGATTCAAGTGAAATCCAACTTAATTCGTTTTACTTGGATCCTTTTCCAAACAGAAGTTTTTGATGAAACGTGCCATAAACTTTGATTATCGAATAATTGCCCGAGGTGCATTACTACAGAACTCATTTCTCAGTGATAATTTGGTTTAATAACATCGAAAACAAAAAAAAATATTGGGAGAGGGGATTTAATCAAATAATTTCACAAAAGGATATCACTTAAAATGTTTGGTGAAAAATGATGACACCTAGTTGTTATGCAAACCAAACGTTCTCTATGAGCAACCACCCTAAAAAAAATATAAAATACTACATTTTCTCCTCGCGGTTTAATATTGCATTTTTTTTACTTCGAAGCATCGATATTTCCAGACAATATTTTCGGACACTATTAACAAAATAATTCTTTTGTGCCATCTTCAAATACAAAAAGTTATGGATTTGAAGATGACAGTATGATTGCCATGCTCCTTTTCTTTTTTTTTCTTTTCTTTTCCGCAATTTACTTCACGTAAGGTCACATTTAAAGGTAACTATGCATATCATCTAATATTTACATTTGACATCTTACACGTTGTCATAAAAGACATGCTTAAGACATCATGTCCTTTTCCTTCCTGCAAGGTGCATACTGAATTTACTTTGTGCAATTGGCACAGCTCATACGACTTATATTATGTAGATGCAAAATTATTCCAATCCAATTAACACTAAAAGATAAAACAAGTGAACCCAGCCCATAAAAGCTGCTCTAGATACAAAGTATTCAATAAAACATTAGGGTAATGCAAGTGACCATG
>BGPR01006373.1:9110-19279 GCA_013235015.1 Araneus ventricosus | reverse complement strand
AATAAAACATTAGGGTAATGCAAGTGACCATGGTGAGCGAATACATTTCCAAACCAACTAGCACTAAAAGATAAATAAAACAAGTGCACCCAGCCCATAGAAGCTGTTCAAGATACAAAATATTCAATAAAACATTAGGGTAATGCAAGTGACCATGGTGAGAGAATACATTTCCGATCCAACTAGCACTAAAAGATAAATAAAACAAGTGAACCCAGCACATAGAAGCTGCTCAAGATACAAAGTATTCAATAAAACATGAGCGTAATGCAAGTGACCATGGTGAGCGAATACATTTTTTTCACACTCAATGACAAACATAATGAATGGAATGACAAAGGATTAAGATAAATGGAGCGGAATTCAATACACTTTTTGTGCAAAATTTAATAGTGGGTTTGTAGCGAGATATAAATGGATGGAGGGAAATAAGATAGTGATTGATTGCGCTCGGGAATAATGCTTTCGGGTGACAATTTTCTCTGGTTAATATGCAATATTAACGTGAAATGAATGGCTGTAAGCCAATAGTTAAGAAATAAGTGCTACTTTGATAAATATCTGAAAGGTCATGTTTCTGTCAATTAAGCGTAATTTATAAGAGTTGTGAATCCTAGTTAACTCTAAAAATGAAGTTTCATTTAAATCGATACGTTGTATGAGAAAATGAATAAATTCTTACAAAGCAGTTTCACTGTCGTTCTATTTTGTGTCAGGGTAATTTTAAAAAGAATTGCTGTTATATATTAGCCTTTAAAACCGCGTATGAGTTCAGTAAAATAACATTTTAAAAAGCATTTTATTATCAGTTTGACCTATTCGAATTCATTTGTCACAAAATTTTGAAACTGAAGTTCATTTCAGTCTTCCATGGTCGCACACTTTTTAAAACTGGTTTATATTGACGGTATAGCAGCAAGCAGTGTTCATATATATATATATATATATATCCTTCGATTTTGTGTTCCTTCGATTTTTGAAAATATCAAAAGCATTTTTTGTATGAAAGTTATCATAGCTGCAATTCGAAAAAAATTTAACCAGTGAAATCAGAGAGAAAAAACAGGCCGTTCTATTTATTTCTTGTATCAATGAATATTGTCAGATTGTAGTTTTAGAAAACGGAAAACGGACGTAAAACAAATGACGAAATCAAAAAACAACAGTGAGAAGCCGTCGGTAGAACAGATAGTTTTGGGTACTTTTACGAGTTTTTATGGATGGCAATCGAGAATGTTGGTTGCATAATGTACTTGACTCATTTTAAGCGACATCCTTATTTGAAATTAGTCGAAAGAGTAGAGGAATGAACAGCCTCGATTCTTAAATATATTGCATGTTCTGTTGAATGGTGAAGACAAAGACGATATAAATGCACTTAGAAAAACAATAAATTTAATATTTATTTATTTATTTACAACCCAGCCCAGCCTACCCAAGAGGGTGCAAGGCCTTCCACAGGCCAAGGGGAAACATAAAACAAAAGAAATGAACTATATTAAAAAAGAATTTACAAAGAACACCAAGGAGTGAGCAGAACAATTTAAAAATCGTTTACAACAATGAACTCAGAAAAAGGATGAAGATCAAAAACACAAAGCACAAAAAGATGAACAGCAAAAACACACAACGCAAAGAGCAAAAACACAAAAGGCTTAACATTAAAAACACAAAAAGATTAAGAGCAAAAACACAAAAAGCAAAAACTCAAAGAGCAAAGACACAGAAAGCTTAACATTAAAAATACAAAACACAAAAAGATTAAGAGCAAAAACACAAAACGCAAAAACTCGTAGAGCAAAAACGCAAAAAATTAAACATTAAAAACACAAAAGACATACAAAAAGTAAATAAAACCAAATTAAAATGAATAGCATTTAAAACCAAAAAGTTACAAACAAAAATCGAGAGACAATAAGCATTACAAAAATTACACGAAAGCACAGAAGCACACAAAAGATCTAACAAAAACTTTACAATGGATAAGATAGCAATTCAAAAGAAAACAAAACAATTCCTAAAACCGTCGAAAACTCGAGAAGAGTAAACCGAGTATTAGAATGACACTCGGTTAACTGTTCTCGAGTTTTCAACTGTTTTAGGATTTTTTTGTTTTCTATTGAATTGCTATCTTGTCCATTGTAAAGTTTTTGTTAGATCTCTTATGTGCTTCTGTGCTTTCGTGTAGTTAATAAATTTAATGTGTAACTCATTGTGTATTGAAATAAATTAATATTTCTAACTATTCAATTTAAGACTGGCATTGTATAAAACAAAACAAAAAAATGAGGCGAAAATATTAAACGAATTTGTTAGAGGAAAATCTCCCTGTGAAATTCTACAGGAGAGTTCATACAAACGTCGTACGAAGTCGCATATTTTTTACCCAATGAAGCTTTTGAAAAGCCAATAAAAGCATTATCTCCCAAATGCACGACTTATTTCCAACTGGTGACAGCATGTCATACAGATTTTATTGTTAATCATATTTTAATTAAATGTCAGTCTTTCAATTCTCATCGAAATCATCATTTTAATTCATCATCTATAGCATTGTAAGATTTAGTGGGAGAAAGACACCACACGAATATTTTTAATTTTTTAAAAGCTATTCCCTTTTTTACATGTACAGTGGAGTCTCCCTATAACGAAATCGCTTGGTTCCAATTGAAAAATTCGTTATAGAGAAAATTTCGTTATACGGAAATTAGAGATTTTTGCAGTTATTTAAGTTAATGTTCCAAACTTTTCAATACGTGCGATAAGTTCAAATATATTTAATTATGATTTTCAATTAAAAATGAAGTAATATATATTATAAATTTGTTAAAATTATACTAATTTTTATTGTATAAATAAAATGCTCAGAAGTTAAGACAATTCACCAATTTAGAGAATAATATGTACTAGTATGTACTTACGCTTATTTTACTTGAAAAATTCCGTTATTTTACCTTTCTTTGCATTTCGTGATGTTAAATTTTCAGAAAAATTTTCATATTTTAAGAGTGAGTGGTTCCAGAAACAGGCACGTGTGAACGAATTGGTTGCACAGAAATGATCAACTTTCTTCAAAAATGACAAAATTCGAAAAGATAAACCTCTGAAAAAATTCGTTATAGGGAGACAACCACTTCGTTATATGGAGAATATTTTGAATGTTATTTAACATTCCGATTAAAAATTTCGTTATAGGGAGAAATTCGTTGTAGAGAGACTTCGTTGTAGGGAGACTCTACTGTATTTAATATTATCCTTTTTGCTCTCTTTACATTCTTTTGATTTACATTCAACAGCCTTCGTTCATATATAAATTTTTACTTTCTGATGAAACTTTTTTCAACATTTTACATTTTTATCCACATCATCAATTTTAACCATTTGCTTGGCGCAGTATGGCCAAAAATGGCTCTTCCGCCAGAAAACCCCACACAACCAACTGGAGACAGATTCACAGTTGCTCCTATCTCTCACTTCTCGATACACCATCAACATCAAAAGAACCTTTCAGCCGAAATTCCCGAAAATACAATTACCTCCCAACTCCACGCCCGGAAACTTAAGGATTCGGTTCCCGCCTTTTGTCAGATCGAACTGTTTCCCCTCAAAAATCCCTCTCTGTCGCAACACCATTTATCTTCTCCCGCCACACAGGCGATTTCCCTCGAATTCGATGAAGCGTGATCACAAAACCCAGGCATCGAGCAAACCACCTTCTCTCTGGCGCGGCACGGTGCCAGACCGGCATTTAAAGCCTCGAAAAGGAATTTCTTATTACCGCCATTAACATGGGTCATTTCGGGATGTAGGTCAGCTGCTCGAAGCGACCTTTGGCTATTAAGTTCCCATTTGGGAGCGACATTTCCTCTCGGAAAAGAAGGGAAAAGGTATTAGGGAAATGGTCAGAAGGAACTGGAGACACTGTGGCAGATGGTAGTTCATCGATCCACAGAGAGGAAAATGACCACTCGGACACATTGTTTTAAGGTTCACTTTAAGTAGGAGGCTTGACTATAAATAAGATGGGTGAATGAATTGGAGATCTCTTTTAGAAACTTCTGGCGAAAACTTCATGCTGTTCAATGGCGAATCCAGGGGGGGGGGGCGGTCGGGCTACAGCCCCTCCCAGAGCCAAGCCAGAAGAATTCTTGTTATTATTTAAAATCATAACAACTGTTTTTTCTTAATTTCCCTCTTAAAAAAATAATAAAAACGTTTCAACATTGCTTTCTGGCTTGACAGGCTCGAAAATGTTCCTATTTTTGTAGTCATTCTACTTGTACTTGCAGCTTTGACGCGGTCGAAGACATTTTTTGGCTAGTTATTTCATTGTAATTTTTATTAAATTATCGAAAGTATTGTATTGTTCTTTATGATTCTTATTGTCAGGTGAGTCAATTCTGTAATGTTAAAGAGTTTTGGTTTACTTTAGCCTTGAGGTTTGACATTCGTCACGACGATACAAAGTTTTATGACCTCAGCCCCCCCACCCAAACCCGAATCCTAGATTCGCCACTGGTGCTGTTATATGTAGGTTTGCCATGCGTTCCGTATGTATGGGACTGGCACCGTATTTCAGTACTGAGTCCCGTATTACTATTTGTCCCATTTTTGTCCCGTTTTCGGATGACTCTTCACCAAGTTCCTGAATGGGGGGAATAGAACTACTATTGGATATTTATAAGCAAGAAACATCGATTCTAGCAATACTGAGATTCTGTTCAACCAGTTTGCATATTTAAAAGATTATTTAGAGAAAAATAATAGCAACTAAAACTAAAACTGGGAAGCGTGGAGAGAACATTTTCCCTTATGTCAATTCAATGGTCGGACGAAAGACACAGGTTGGCAGTGGAAAGAATTGAGGCAATTTTAAAATGACTTGCGCCGAATTTTATAATTATGTGAAAGATGAAAATGATATAATTAAGAAAGTAAAATCACTTTTAAAATATGGCTTGTCTAAAAAAGGATTAGCCCTGCATCATTTTTATTATTACTTGTTGACTTTATTAGATTGCTTAAACTTTATTGATTTTTTATGAGAATAAAATAAACCATTACCTACCTACTTTTTTATATTTTATTTATTTAGCACTTATATGTCCCGTACCAAAGCTCGGCAATTATGGCAACCCTAGTTATATGGAATTGTGTGATCTGAAATCTTGCATTTGAAGGTTACTTTCCGAAATGCTCTTTTTATGTGTGTGAAACTTTTCAGAACAAATCGTTCAGAGCAATTCGTTATAATGATAATCATCTCTCTCTACCATGAAAAAAGAGTTTTCTTCTGTGAGATTTTATGTCTCTCTCACTACTCGACCTTCTACTGGTCACGATAGTTTGGCGCCAGAGTCTCAGCTTAAGGAGTCACCGATTAGAGATTCGATTCCCGGATGGATTGTTGGCTTTTTTGATGGAGCAAGAGCTATTTCTGGCTATACTGCGCCAAACATATGGTTAAAACAGTGGTTAAAAGTAATTGAAAAACACTTGCTGATGAACAAGAACTTGTAAAGGCTAAAATAATTAAAAGGTCATTGAACTGTTTATCATCGCAAATGTCATTGTTGTAAAAATATAAAAAGTAGGAATAGTCAAAGGGTTAGTAATACTTCTAAAATAGACTCGATTCCCGGTGCACGTTAAAAACTTCGGGATCGAACGTCCTCTCGCTGATGTGGTATTGACGTTCGAACAAGAACCTTCCGCTTGAGAAGTCTTCCTCGTTATCTGGCCATAGTTTTAAATGACGAAGTCAGTAGCTTTGCATGATAGCGCATTCATAGGGACGAAGAAGGTACCTCCTCGAGAGACAAATTATGATGTCAGGTATCCTTGCAAACAATACTGTCTTCACATTGGCGTTTGAACAAAAACCTTCCGCTTGAGAAGTCTTCCTCGTTATCTGGCCGTAGTTTTAAATGACGAAGTCAATAGCTTTGCATGATAGCGCATATATAGGGACGAAGAAGGTACCTCCTCGAGAGACAAATTATAATGTCAGGTATCCTTGCAAACAATACTGTCTTCGCATTGGCTAAGCTTTTAAAGACTGCGTTGAAGAGAAAGTACTAGATTTTTTTTTATTTAGGGTGATCGAGGTCCAATGTTTACAGAACTGCTAGTTATAGAAATAAAAATGAGTTTAGAATGTGTAAATATACGAATAATTATGAAAAATTAAAAATGGATTAAACAAGTATCACTTATAATGTGCCGACATGAATTTAGGTGGAAACGAACTTTCACCTAGAAGTTGTTTATTTTATTATGCACACTCGAAGGGTAGTCTTGACAGTCCATCATACTTAATGGTGACCAACAAAATGATCGAAATAAAGGGGGATAATCTGAGATTTATCCAACTATCGGCTTTTATCTAAACATTACCAAACTACCTTTTACTCAAATGTATTATATGCCAGCTTAGAAACATGAATTTGAGCATAATTAAGATTTTGCTTTCCATAGGAAAGCTGAAAAAGAAAAAAGCTTCCCGAACCGAAAAAAGAAAGGAAGAATAATCTGCTGTTTCGGGAGAGGATTAAATTGAATTCGATATTGCGAATAACTGGCGTCAAAGCATGGAGAAAAACGCTGATGTCAGTGGAATCAAAGCTTAATAGAAAATTATTCAGCTTATTTAGCAAAACTGTTGAATCTAAAGCGATGAGAAAGATGAAAATTGAACCATAATTAAATTTAACACTGAATGCCAGCACTTAGGGAAAGGACTTTTCAAATATAGTGCAAAAAATTCAGGCTGGAGAAGTAAGAAACAAAAAGGGAGAAATTATAAGAGCTATCAAGATTTTCAAAAAGTTATTGCGTTTTGATTTCAGACAATGAACGACAAATCTTTATTTGTAAAAAAAGAGATTAAACAAAAATTAAAGCGGTGAGAAAGATGAAAATCGAACCATAATTAAATTAAACACTGAATGCCAGCACTTAGTGAAAGGACTTTTCAAATATAGTGCAGAAAATTCAGGCTGGAGAAATAAGAAACAACCAGCGGGAGTGATCTCCCCTAAACTTTCTCGTATACTTTATTAGTGGAGATTCGTCAAAATCTCGAGTTCGAATTTTCTTGACGATTACAATACTTTCTCTTTGTATACTTCGTATACGAAAAAGTGAAACAAACAAACCTGAAATCAAATGTCTGTTTCCACGTTTCAAAAAAATATTACTTTGAAGCATGCGATAAAATAGGCAATACAATGAATAATAAAGCGAAAATTCTGCTTTGGAATTGAATTCCCAAGGAAACAATTTATACTGCCACAACAGTAACAATTGTAAAAGCGCGTAAATAAAAAATTTGCTGAAATAATGAGATCGGTTTGAATTTTATTTACAACAATAAAAAAAATTGTTAGAATTCATGTTTGAAAACATTATTTATTGTTGTAAATAAAATTTACAACAATAACAGATTGCTACCAGTACGCATGAGCATGAGAATAGGATTAAAAGAAATTGAATATGCAATTTGAACTCCTCGTTTTGACGGATTTGGCCCAAAATTTTATACGGACTTTCATGAAGATAAAACTGTGTACCAAATTTTGTCCATCTAGCTATTCAAGTTTTTGAGTTATAGTGTTCACATGGCTGCGGACATACAGACAGACAGACTTCCCGTTGACAGAGTTTGTCCAAAATTTGATAGAAACCTACAAATTGTGTTTAAAGACCACGTACCAAATTTCATTCCCGTAGCTCTAATAGCTTTCGAGTTATCGTGTTGAGAGACAGACAGACATGATTCAAAATTGTGTTTTTCGGACTCAGGGAGGTCTAAACCGTGGAGATTCGTCAAAATCTCGAGTACGAATTTTTTTGACGATTACAATACTTTCTCTTTGTATACTTCGTATACGAGAAAATAAAAAGGGAGAAATTATGAGAGCTATTAAGATTTTCAAAAAATTATTGCGTTTTGATTTCAGACAGTGAACGACAAAGCTTTATTTGAAAAACAAAAGAGATTAAACAAAAATTTAAGCATGTCAGTTATCAATTTTGATGAAAAAAAATAGTATCTTATTGTTTTTATTTAAACTTTTTTTTTCGAACAATATTTTCGGCGTTTTGTCTGATTTGCAAAACTATAGTCCAACAATATACAATCTCACTTGCTTGTGTCACTTTTAAGGTCACTGTCTTCATGAATCATCTTGGAGTGCTTCATGGTAATATTTTTATCGGTTGCATTTCATAATTTTTGTTATGACCTTTGCAACGCTGAGCGATTGTACGTTTCCATAAATAGTACGCGACAAGGTGCCCTGCGAAATCTCTGTGGGTTTCTTCCGTGGGCGAAATCTCTGTGGGAAGTCTTTGATAGTTAAAGAAATACACATAATCCATTAGTATATGTCATTAATAGCGCATTACAGGGGAGTAAAAAAGCTGTGTTCATTATTTCTGTTCCTCTTCTGGAAGTGTGGTATTAATATTAGGTAACAAGTACATCCAAGAATTATTTTTCTAGACAATGGTATGCAGGCACGTCCCAAATTTCGCTTTTCGTCTTATGAAAATATCGGTTATGAATTAAAATATATATATATCAGTTATAATTAAAGATACATACATTTTAGTTTAAATCCGAACACGTTGAAAAGTCGATTTTCGGCCAAAATTCCCATTTTTTAATTTTTGATGATTTGGATAGTTCATTCATTTAACTTTCTAAAACATATTTACTTTTGTCGGTATGTTAATTAGAAGATGAGATATTAATTGTTTTATAACAAACCGAAAACCGGAAGTGGGCGTTTAATTAACCGGAAGTTGTCATTTAAAGGACAGAATCCTGTCAAAAATTCTTTTAAACTGCATTTTTTCAAGTTAATATGATGTTAGTATATTTTTAGGATTTTTTTTAAAGTTTAGATACTTAATTTAAGCGCGTGGCTAAATTTAAATTTGATTTTTCTCAAATCTAGATGTTATGCATAATTTTCACACTTCAAACATTATAACTCAAGATATTATGATTCGATTGTTCTGAAATTTTGTGAACACTTTCTTCAAATGCGTCTCTAGTGAATGTACTAGAATAATGTATATTGTAACAATATTTTTTTTAATTATGGTCTTTTATCTGAAAAATGACATGAAAAATTTGCTGAAAATCTTATAATGATTGTTCGATTAGCTCTAAAATTTTTATTTATACAAAGAATGTTAAGTTTCTAGTACAAGCACTAGTCCATAGTATGTAGTTTATTTCAGTATTAGTTTTATTTGAATTATTACAAAAGTTTGACCTCTAGCATATTTGAAGTTTTTGGGAATTTCCTCTAAAAAGCAGCAGAAATTAAAGATTTTTGTAAATTTATAATAATTTATACTCAAAAATCATACTCTAATATTAATCTTTATTAAATTCGAATCTAAAAAACATATTTTGGTGTTTCTATTTCACAATTTTGAAAAAAAGTGCTCCGAACGTGTTCGGATACCTAGTTTAACTGATATCCAAAATACTCGCTTCTGTTGCATATAGATTGAAATTTAAAAAATTGAAAATACTCAGGCTGTTGACATGTTATGGATGAACGACACAACATGTATTTGTCTCAATAAAACAACCCACCCGCGTCTTCGTAATATTTATTTTACACAAAGTAATGAATTTACTGGGCAACCATTTTCCGGTAGGAATCTATTCCTTTCGCGAGCGGAGAAAAACGCGCGGACCGAATGTGGAACAAATCGGGTGTGGCGAATCCCAAACTATGGAGTGTGCATGGGGGGGGGGCGTAAGAATAATTATTCTCTCACACATTATGCGAACACCCTCTTTCTCACGATACATCAAAACCGATTTTGGACAGGATCGTTTTCCAGATTTTTAGAAAACCATTGCGTGGGCGAGGGCGTTGGTTTTCTCAGCCCCCGTTTCCGCCTTCCCGTGTGGGCTCGTCAAAAACGATGCTTATCGTTTTTTATAATGCAGGTGGTCGATTAGAAATCTTTACGCGATCGCACCCCTCCCCTTCTTTTCTGATTCTTACAGTAGTGGGTGATTTCTGGCCAACCTGAATGAATCGCTCGAGACCGAAATCTCCGAGGGGTCGTTTCCTTTTATATCAAGCGATTATTGCGTGCGTCCTGAAAAAAGGGTGGGATTGTTGTTGGATGTGATA
>BGPR01006372.1:24450-81125 GCA_013235015.1 Araneus ventricosus | reverse complement strand
AGACATTTCGGTTCGCCGCTAGTTCGATTACTTTTTTTAATTATTTCTTTTATTTCTTCTTATTTTCTTATTATACTTAAATCTTTTCTTGTTTTTCCTACTTATGAAAATTCCACCGACAGCTACTAAAATTATCATCATGCTGGCGCGTGATTTTAAAATTAGTAGCCATATATTCGATGTATATTCGCGCTGTTAGGGAGTTTCTCAAATTACCAGTGAACAATATTTCAAATTTATGAGTCCATTCTGCATCTGTAGATAACAAACACATATTAGGTGAGGGAAGAATCGCTTGTGAACTGTAAATTGGGATATCGGGACAAATATCAATGCTCCTCTGATTCTTTCACAAAAATATCAAAAACGATCTCTAAAGGGATAAAAAGGATCTTAAAGGATATCGAAGGCCTTTAATAATTTTTTTTAATAATATCCATATCACTACCAAATTAGCCATAAGATATCTTCTAAGCTACGAACTAACGCCACTTGTAGATAAACGTTGACATGTAGCTATCATTTTAGAATGATATTTTTTTGTTCTCACTGACTCTCTTGTGACCCCAGATTTCCTGAATAGGAGACATAATCAGCTTCTTAAAATAATCTGCAGTTTTTAGGTCTAAAATTCGCCCCAATAGATATTTTTCACTACGTTTCCTTGTGTAATTTTAAGAATAGATCTCGTAATTTTGATCCGTGGTCAGAGGACGAAAGTGACATATGAGTCGGCAGCTCCTCTCTCTCTGAGCTTCCACGACACATCAGCGTCGGGAAGTTTACTCCTTGACACCAGAGCCACAGTCAGTCTTCGTTAGATTGGTTCCCAAATCCACTAATCCAGAAGTCAAAACTCTACAACTAATCCGCAAAGACCTACTAACATGGATTTAAATATTGGTCAAATGCATGCAGAAATTTATTTTCTCGTACCAACACCGGAAATGAACCAACTGTTAATTATATTTATTTGAATATATTTTATACATTTTGAAGCAACACGAGGAGTATTTAGGGACGGACGCAGTAATCTTGATCTGTGGTCTGATGATGACAGTGACACCTGAGCCGACATCTCCCCTCTTCGAATTTCTGCTCACACCAGCTGCCGAACGTTTAAGCCTCGACGGATTTAGCGTGCACTAGGCTCGCTAACACGGCTGTTCTTGAGGGAATCAGGTTTCGAAACTGGAACTCTAAGGCAGCACGTCTGGGATCTTACCACCAGGTCACAGCTGCCCCGGAATTAAACTAAAGGATAATAAATTACTGGCTCTCCTTATCGGTGCTTTGATCAAGAAAGGGACGACACTTTCTTACTTATTGACTAGGAGGGGCGTTAGAATCTGCCAGATGGGGAAGCCTGGTCTGCCCGACAGGAGGAGGATTGTAATGAAATTGGTCTCAAATTTTTGCCAGATCTTTATGTATCTACTAGTTGAATATCGCGTTGAGTGAACTGAGTACAAAAATTTTTCCCGACGGGGGGGCGACAGCATCTTCGACAGGGGGCCTTGGCCCCCTCCGGTTCCCCCACTGGCGCCACCCATGTTATCGACATGTCTTCAGTTGAAATCGGAGATACACTTGCTTCGGTTTTTATTTGTCACTTGTTGTCTGGAGCAAGTCGCAAAATGCAGTTTTTGCATATAACAGCAAAGATTTAATCATTTTCTAATTCAAATGGCTTACCTTTTTCCACACTTTATTTAAGATGAATTGTTTCAGGTTTGTAAAAATGAAATTTTGTAATCTGTTTCTCACTTACTTTTTACTAAGCTAGAGTTTTGAAATTTTGTACTCTTGTGCGTTCTAGATGGAGGCAGGGCACTATTTTAGTATTTTCATAACTTATTTATCAGTTAATTGATGAATTAAATTAAATTTCGATGCCATAAAAGTGGTGCCATCTGGTTGTGAAATTGAGAACGACTGATTTAAAGCTGCAATATTATTTATAAAAATGAATAGCAAATTAATGATTAAAAGTAGAAAAAAACTAATACTTTTCAACACACTAGTAAAAGTGTGTTTTTAAAAACTTTTTAATAAATTACACTTTTTTTTCCCTTTCCAGTTGTAAAGATAAATAAATAGCAGAAAATATTTATCAGTTACAGTTCTTTTGATAAGTTCACAATATTTTTGATTTGTAATGCAGCTTTCAGACTTTATTTCACGAAATTCGTATAAGTGTCAAGTTGTATTTGTATGCATTCCATTCTGATTTCCACGTAGAAAATATTTTATGAAAAATATCTTTGATGACTTAAATTAAAACTTTAGGGTACCGAGTATTGGTGGATAAAAAAAGAAATCGCTCAATTATTAAAATGACATAGTCTCTCAAAAAATGATGTGTTATTTCTCCAGTAAAAAAACTGTTTAAAAATTCTTGTATTTGTTTCCTATTTTGAGAAGAGATGTAATACTTTACGTTGCATTGATTAGCAAAGACAAGCCGACTATTATAAATACGCATGTCATTGCATATATAAATAAAAATAAATCGAATTTAATTGCTGAGCCTGTTATTTTTAACCTTCGTTTTAATGGCGCCTCGTCAACTCGGAAATGAGGAGTGCTGCAAAAAATATTTCTCAAGAGTATACAATTAAAACACAATTTTTAAAAACAGCTTTCCCTCTAGTTTACGCAAAATTTTTCATTGTAATTATCTGAATTGTATTTTAGAAAATTATAGACATATTTTTTCAGTGAGTGATTTTAATAACTAAAGAGAACTAGTTTGTAGTAAAGCAGATGAATTTCCCTAGGAGCAATGTGAAAGCGGAACCATAATCAAATAATAGCGAACTAGAAGAAGCGAAGATAAATCAAGAGAGTGAAAGAAAGCCTTGGGGTAGGACTGAGAAAAAAGCAGTTTCACACATTTGGTCGAACGCCAATCCTGGACTGCAGGCAGAGCAGCCGAGCTGAAACTCCATGGAAGCAAACTGCAGTTTTCGCCTTCCGAATTTTAACTTAGCTATTGCGCAGTGAACGAATTTTGATGCTTTCGAGGGCTGTTCGTTGAGCAGCCCGACTTGTGTATCTCCTACTGATTGATTACTTTTCTGTCTTCTTTCTTCGTCTCCTTAATTCATTTTCGTTGTTCATGAAATTTTCAATGTGGTTAAATAACCAAATGAGATTAAAAAAAGAAAAAAAAAACTTTAAAAATAATTTCAGGGGTTCTGCAGCCTTAATGGACGAGCACCATTGCGTCTTTTGGAATTTTATTTGTTTTCATGGAACATAGCTTTTTGTTTTTCAAAAATAACAGAAATTTCAGTAACTTTTGACTGTAATAGGTATCCTCAAGCTACTGAAATATATAGTTAAAGTATCCCTCAGGTACCCTGCCGGCTCCTTTTGAAAATCAACCCCTTTTTCCTCAGGCAAAATCTATTGCGTATAACTTCGTTCCGGATACTGAATATATTCAACTGAAGGTTCGCGCAGTTTTTCTTCACAAGGTTATTTAGGACTGGCGGAGTGTAACCAGATGTACTTTTCGATGAACTTAGTAACGATTGGAAGCCTTTTTCTTCTAGATTTTTTGGCGGAACTGAATAATTACAAACACATGTATTGACCACAAATACTAGTTGATTCACCTCTAATAAGCCAAGAAGGATGGTAGGATTTTACTGATAGAAAGTGAGTAGCCTGCTTTGTTCGGAAGCTTTCAAATAGCTCCATAAATTTCTATGCAAGAGTTTATCACATTTCAGTGATGGTTTTCTGAAATTCTCTTTATTACCATCACATTCTATTGAAGCATTTGAATAATAATAATAATTCAATAAGAATCGCGGACCGGTACTGTCCACCCCCTTGAGAAAATGCAGAATAAATTCTTTATACGTAAAATCTTTTATATTCATGTGATAGGACACCAACCATGAATTTTTTAAGCTGAAAATTTCTTAATAACATGGTGTCCTTTTAAAAGGGTAAAGCCGAACGTGTAGATAACGAAATATTTATTTATTTATTTAAAGAAAAGCACACTACAGAGAAAACTCCATTTACAGAGTGATATAAACAACAAACACACAAAGAACAAAAGTCACAACGAGTAAATAAAAAAAATGCGCCCGAAAAAAAAGTTGAACACAGAGAATACACAAAATCATAAAACTTTTACAAACGTATATATAATTAAAAAAGAAAACACATAATTACAAACACATTAAAACACACTATTATACTAAAAGTCAAAAAAATTAAAAGTCTATTTCCAAAATTCAAGGGTTAAAAAGTAAAATATTACTCCTAACGAGCAAAAAAATTAACGCTTAATTAACATAAAAATAGAAAAATAACATTAAAAATATATTAATAATTACCTAATTACGACAAATAAATAATTCAAATGTTTGGCGGACATTTGTTATCAACGGATTGAACGTGACTGTAATTGAAACATGGACTGTCTCTGCCGTTTGTTTAGAAATTTAGATAGTATTGATATTCCGGAATTTATTTCGCTCAAATATTCCGGATATTTTCTAATGTCTAACCCGCTTAAAGGGCTAGATAAATAATGGGGATATTCAGGTGGGCGATAATAGGAACAACCTGAAACTAAAAGTTTGTGGCCTCCCTCTTCGGAATCGGATTGCAAACCAAGAAACAAACTACACCAAATTGTAGCCAAGTATAATTACTATCACTGCTTCAAATGATATAACATTATCACTTGAACTTTACTGATTATATTAAATATAATGAAACATGATTATTAACTCCCTTTATACGAAAATCAACAAAAATTCCCAGAAAAGAAAAACAACACAGGTACAAATGGCTTCCTCATACGACTCTGAAGGGGGAAGCTTTGTATCTCTGGTAGTGGTCACTTTATACCGCTAAAAATTAAGCAGAAACCGTGGTGGACAATATTAGGAACATAGACGTTACGTTGTTTTTATTAAACATTTAAAGAGTTATACAATGTTACTGTATTACAATTGGTGCAGATTACAACTGTTTAGAAGACCTAAAAATATCAGAGTACTATCAAGAAAAATGATGACGCAGAGTCTGGAAGATTCAGAAATCAATTTTACATCTTGCATTGTGGACCAAATATCTTTAACCTTAATAATATGATTGAGATCATGGGCTGCCCTATGGACATTTTTCTGATAACCAAAGTTTGTAAAATTTATTCAACTCTCAGAATTCAATTAAACATCTGTGCAGAATGAATTTGACTTTTTTGCCAGTTTTTGTAGCCAAAGTTGTTGCCTGTGATTACAGCCACACAATGCTTGCTGAAGGAGATGAGAGAGAATCTTGACCACCACGGGAAAACATAGCACAATGCACCTATTTTTAAAGATCCAGAACAGTTGGAACGTAGGGCGTATTTCTAGGATAATTCTCAACTATCCTCGAGGTGGCATCTACTATTACGACAAGAAGATTCCGGAAATTATTTTATAACGGAAAAATGAATACAGATAGAGACTTTTAATTGGTGTTTTGTAATAATTCTAGAAACTGAGTTTGAAGTTAACATTTTGTCTCGTCTATTAAGACTGAACGAATTGCCCATATCACAGCAAAATTTTCTGTTTGGGGAAAATGCGTTCAGGCAAAATAAGCGAGACAAAATTTTAACTTCAAAATTTTCACAACTTTTCACACAACTTTTTACTGAAAATCGACGATTATTAATTCGTTTGAAATTGTAGAACAACGCTTTTAGAATAGGATTCTTTTGCTCCGCTAATTTGGACAGATATAAAAGTATTTACAGGCAATTCTTCGATAACGACTGGTTTTTTTTGTAAAGAGCTAACTTTTTCTTAAAATAATGAAGAAGTGGATCTGAACATTTTACCATCCTTTTATAACAAGTGGAATTTCGTAATTTTTGCTAAATATTTTTTAAAATTAAGAATACTTTTCTAAATTAATGATTTTTAAAAATTTATTCCTGGTATAATCAAGATATCTTAGCATTCAAAATGCCACTTTATAGATTTTTTAAATCCTTACAACTTTTTAATTTACACTTTTCCTCCCAGGTTTATAATCTTTTATTTAAACGAAAAAAACCCATGTTTTGAATTTCCTTCGGCCTCTCCCCCTTTATCCGGTCCGATGTACGGGTACAAAATATAGTACCACGTTTTAAATAGCTGACCGAACAACTTAAAGCAATAAAATTGCTTGTATGCATTTTTCCGTTTCAAAGTTCAATTTGACTTGACTATAAGCGTCTTCTTCGAGTTTGCTGAGCTGTCAAGATATGTTTAGAATATTACAGAATGGCAAATCTCGAATTATTAGCTCAAAAACTTGCTAAAATTTAGATCTGAAGAATAGAGGGTTCATTTAAATTTATCTCTATCACATTTTATTTGACATTTACAGCAGGAGCAAGAAGGAAGAAGTAGTTGAAGTAAGAACTTCTTTAAAGTTACATGATGACTATTTTGATGAGCGCCTCGTATTTCTGCACCGAGGTCAGATGACATGGACGACAACTTAACCGGCAACTACCTTCCAAATCCTCCGCACTATGAGTGGACAGTTTGATCCTGATTCACTTAACGAGAACCATGTCCTCGTACAAGCAAATCTTTAGTGCAATTTTACCTGAAGACCACGACCTTACGGTTCCGAAACTCACCAGGCAACCGAGGCTCCTGGAAGAAATAACGAAATAAATAAGATGAAACAATTTGTTTTATGTTATAAACTCATTTCTAAGATAAAAATGTCCAGTATGGAGAAAATGTAACTTAAGAAATGGATTCAATTCCTACTCAGATGACACTCGTTGTGCCATATTCATTTTGGAATCAATCGGGTATCTTCCAAGAGAGGATAGTTCTTGACGTCACAGTACAAAGTAAGACAATGTGCTGCTATATGTAACATAGAATGCGCAATTATGGTTGTCATGTGCCTGGGACTTCATGTTAGGTGACTCCATTGAGGGAGTGCTTGATTGTTCGGGGAATATATATTTATTTAAGTTGAATTTTACACACACATAATGTATACAAATGCAATCAAATAAGCATAATCAAATTGTCTATTATTTTGATGAGTTTAGAGAAAAATACATAGAATAAAATATAAATACTGAAGGAATAGAAATAAAAAAAATATTCAAATAATATAATTTTAAACCCCCGTAAATGAATGTGAGCGGATAATACAATTCTAAAAATGAAAGAAAATGGGAATGCAATTGACCGAATTATTATAAAAAGTTAAATCTGAGCAATGAGCATACATTATTAAAGTACATGTCAGTCATATCTAAATGAATATTTCTTTCTGAATGAGGAGAATTTGTTAAAAAATAATCGTCTTTTTTTCCTGATATATACAAATATTTGACGTCAACTCTTAGTGCCTTCACAATAAGAAAAGTCGTATGTCTAATGCTCTAATCGGTATTCTTTCGATATTTCTGGATACTTAATACATAAAATATTAAATTTTGTTGATGCAACGTCTGGAATACCAGAAATCAGCTTGAAATCTTGTTTCATTGATCATGTTTCAAAATACATGTGATTAAACCAAATCTGATAGGACTGAAGCTGTGATAAGCAATAATTGAGTCTGTGAATTATTTCTAACGAACCCACAAACACATCGTTTTTCCTTTGCGTCTGAAGGCGTGTAAATCATGAATTTTTTACCGGTTCTTTTATTCGCTGCCGGAGTTGTTACGTGTGTTTACGGCAATGCAATACCTGCAGGATACGACGCAGAAAACCTGTGCCCACCACCAGAGAATATAGCGCCATGTACTTGTTTTAAGGCTCCCATTACTAATAGAGTAACGGCACACTGTTCCAATTTCACAAATTCCTATGAAATAAAGGCCATATTTGATAGAAACCCAGACTGGGATCTTCAGGATGTCTGGATCGACGAATCCGTTATGCCTTTCCTTCCGGCAAAGATGCTTCAAGAAGCTCACTTCCAATCTCTGAATGTTTCTTTGACTTCATTGGTTACTTTGTTCGATAAAACGCCAGTCACAACTCCAGAGCTCAATCTTTATCTGCACGATGTGAAGATTTTGAGAGGTTTCCAATGGAGCGACATCGCCAATTCAACCTTGCTAGAAATGGGAACTTGGAACATGCCAATTAGAAGTTTGGGGAAAGATTTTAAAGACAATATTCCTAAAGAAGTGCAAAGATTGTGGTTTGAAAACACTGGGATCACCAGCATCAAAGATCAAGCGTTTTCGCTTCTGAAAAAGTTGCAGATTCTAGTACTCAAGCGCGGGTCTTTAAAGAAGTTGTCCAGGGACTGGTTCCCAAAACCCTGGAACGTCAACTATTTGGACTTCAGGTATGCGTCTTTTTTATTTCCTGTTTGAAGAAGTTAATGTTTTGTATACTTTGCTAGTTATTATTATTTTAAAGACATTCCGATCATTTATTAGTCAAAAGTATTATAATTAAAAATATCACCCTGATTTTTAAATTCAGAATTTCGAGGAAACAAAATTAAAATATGTTTTATGTTAACCCCTTGAACTGCAATTTAATTAATCTCCTAATAAGATACCGCAATTTATTTTGGACATTTATTACTATTTTTGTCGAAGAGATATTTTTGTCCCTTAACACATTGTGTGCGGGATGCGAATCAGATGCAAGCTCAAATAAAGAGACAAACCGGAACTGTGTTTGCTCTAGACAATGCTTATACCAAAAGAGAATGGGAAGACGTATTCTTCAGACATCTATTATAATGTCCAACTTATTTAAACTAGTAAGTAAGTCAATTCCTTGAATTGAAATTTTGATTGTTGGCTAGTTCGAGAAAAGAACATTTTTACATTTTCTGCTTCCAAAGTGTTAAATAATTTGTTAGTTCAACTTAAATACGCCTTTAAATATTAAAAATTCTCTAATTTGATGCACGAGTCTGACTCGTCATTTCAGTACAAGGGGTTAACATATGTTTTAAAACACTGTTATGTTATGTTCTTGTTAGTTATGTATATATTTTTAGAGCACTAAAGGCGTAACTATTTAAACAGAAATTGTTATACTAAATTATTTATGCTTGTTATACGATAACTAATTTAAATCGTTCATAATTTATTTGCCTGCTTAAATAGATATAATAAGTATATATGATGATGATTATATTTTATTATAAGATTCTAAAAGGAACAAAATCATTATAATACAAATTATTGCAAAAATAAATCATCTTAGTTTAGCAACTTTTAAAATAATTCTTATTTGGGAGGATTTTTGGTAAGCATTTAAAGTTATAAATTAATTAAATGTTATCGAGTTTAGCTGCAAATCTACTTACCTAATCAACCCGTTCTACATAGGTTCACTTTTCAATCATCAAAATTCTATCTTACTTTGAAACTTCTATTTCAATATTGTAAAATTGTTGACTAATTTACTATAACAAAACCTTGAAAATTCGCTTTCATTCCTATATGTTTATCTTATTATCTTAAAATTTTTGAAAATCTTTATCATAAGCGAAGTGTTAATATTGTGAAAACGACTCAATCATCGTCCGTATGCTTGCGTAGACAAAAAATAAGTTTTAATTTTGATTTTATTTTTAAGTATAATCTGATAATATAAATAAACTTTTTATAAGGATTATTTTTAGAATATATTGTGAGTTTATAGATTTGATATCTATCACTTTCTTGTTTCAGCCTGCATTACTTTCAGTATAAAACATAATTTTGAAATAGATCAACGGGAAATATTTATCTATAATTTTCATTCAATTATAAATTGTGATTTGATGAGGAAATTTCTGAAAAGTAAGACTTTGGTATATTGACATAGATTACAAAGAAATAAAATGTCTTGTAGGTGGAACATATTATTCTTCATGTAACAGATATTTGAAGTCATGAAAATTACGCGAGTCTGCTGTAAACTAAAATTAATGGCATATCCAGTCGCTCTTTCACTAATTCCTTACTTCCTTCGGTCTGTACTTCAAGGAAAGAAAAAAAATACGTGATTTTATCACAATTTCATAGAATTTGGCCATTTTATTGTGTCTCATTAGAACATATTTAAATACGGCAATTCATTTTTACTCCGTTCCATCTCTTTGTCCCAACACTGGTTTCCCCCCCACCCCCCACCCATTCAAGTCAAAAATCAGGCACGTCACTCATTTGAAGCTCCGCTGGCAGTAGGAGAGAGCGATCTTCAATCCCCTCTACTCTTTGCTTTTCGACCCCGTATTTCACCCTCAGCGGATTTCCGATAAATGTAGTCTCATCCCGAGGTCCCAATCTAGTCAAATCGTTTGATGTGCCGACTACCCTCGCTAACGGAATCTGCGCAAGCATTCGGCAATACCTTAGAATCGGCGCAAGATGTTGCTTCGGTTGGAAATCTAGATTTTCCGAGCCGCCATGCTATTTTACATAGGTTTTCGATCTTGACGATTGTTTTTTCCTTCCCGTGTTACAAAATTTCCATTTTGGAAGAGATACGAATGGCCTACTTAACATAAACTTCTAGCAATATCTGGGGGCCGCGGTGGCCTAATGGTAATGCCCAGGCTTCGAGGCCGGAGGGTTCCATGCCCGAAACGCGATTCCATTGAAGAGCTGCCGTGTATGTGAGCTTGTTGCATGCTAAATCATTACGTAAGCGGCCAAACGTCCTCCCGCTGGTGTGGTGTTTAAGTTCGGAGAAGGATTGTCAGCTCAAGGGTCGCCCTCGTCACCTGACAGTGGTTCAAAATTACGAGGTCCTCCTCAAAATAGCCCTCGTCAAAACAGGTCGTTAATATAGCTAAACTAACTTCATTAGAACATATTTGACATAAACTTCTAGTAAAACTTTTTGGAACATTTAGATATAAACTATTAAAGTGGTGATTAAGAAGAACTTCATTACAGAAAGTTAAAGTAGCATAATATTCTAAATCCCGATATTTCACAATGACGATAGTTGCGTTGTTGAAAAATAGGAAGTTTGAATTAACCCACTTGATGTCTCTGGTCAATTTTCTGTTTCTTTTCAGCTACCAGAAAATTGCAGCTTTGCCGGAAGATATCTTTACTGACATTCCAATGCTTTCATTTTTCCTTTTCGAAGGAAACTTGCTCTCCACTATCTCGGAAAAGGTGTTTACCATGCATAATGTATTTTACGCATTCCATGGTAAATATCTGAAATTCTTTTTATATTTGCTTTATTAAATTCTTTGTAATCATCAGTTTGAAAATGGTTATTATCTTATTTTAGAAGTATTTTCTATAATACTTTAGATGTTTATGAAATTAAGTCTATATTCTCAAAATTTTGGAAAATATATAACGGCAAATTTTGTTTTCATTCCAAAGGTTTGGGTCAGGAACACATATGAATGTCTTTTGTGTTACCATTCCATATATTTATGCTGCTATTTATCACTTTAAAAAATGTTTTCGATTTTATTAAGGACTAGTATTCCGCATCTTTGCCTGCGATATGCCACTCGGTAAAGAAGAATAAAAAAAATTTAAAATTATATTTGTAGATATGAAAGCAAAAAAATATCTTCTGAAATTTGAGTAAGTTTAAATTATTTTCTGCTAAATACGTTTGTAGTTCTTTTTTCAGGTTGGAGAATTACCAAGGTATCAGCAGTGGCGTAGCTCGGTTAGGTGGCGCCGAGGGCATATCATTTTTCGTCCCCCCGTTTTAGCTTAAAAATGATAAACAGCGCCAGCGTTTGGTAAATTTTCGCCCCCTCAACTTATTTTATAGCAAAAAGGTTCATAAACCCATTAATGTTTTGTACCCATGACGCCTTTTTAGCCTGGCGCCCAGGACATCTATCCCCCTTTGTCCAACCCTCCTGGTAGGGACTTTCCTTGTTCCAGTACCTTGGAAAGGGCTCCAGAGAAAGGAATTTGAAACTTCAGAATTTGTGATAAGCATTTAATCCGTACCACTTACAGGAGCCTTTGTTCCTATTCTATTTCTTGTGCTCTTGCATCTGCCTAATGGTGAAAAAAATTCCAAAATGTGATTGAAAAAAAGAAAACTATGCTCGATTCTATACCCGAGTCATAAAATCAGTAGTGCATTGTTTGTACCATATGTGTTTCATAATCGTGTTAGCACTCTAAAGAATTTTTGTGTTTAGAAATACAATAAGATATTTATTAATTAAAATAAGAAAGTAAAATGTGAAGCTGAAAGAGCGATGAAAAATTTCTATGCATCAAATTATAGGATAGAGTCGCCGAATTTGGACCGACGGCGCGCCTAGATTGGACCGACAATTTAACTTCCATTCTATTAAACATTTGGCCGTAAAATAGGAAAATTATGTTGTAAGGATATAAATGTGGTTTGGGAAATAATTTATAAGGGATAGCGCTGCGTGGTTATAATTAGAGAACAAGTGTTTAGATTTATGTACCATCAATTAATTATTTTAACAAAAGACAAAACGCCCTTACAATGTTTTAAAGTAAGTTGGAAAATATGTTATTTTATGCTACGATAGGAAATTAGTTTGTGTTCGTAACTTTACTATAACTAACCTATTAACGTTTGCTATAATAACTTTTTAAAAATATTTTGGAAATAGCTTATGGGAATTTTTTCTTTTGTTGTCCAAAATTTGCCCTAGATTGGAACACGAATGGTTGCTTTAAATCAATGGAGGTTATTATCTTAAACTATAGGAATAGTTCAGAAAGCAGTTATCACTACCTGCGGACCTCATAACTTGGAATTGGACCAACCCAAAGCAAAAATATAATAAAAGAACACTAAAGCCATCAAATGCTGGATGAAAAAGTATAAAAACTTAGGATACGTCTCATTTGTGAGGGAACAAAAGGAGAAGAGGAAGTTATACACTGCATAAAATGTCTTATTTGGATTCATGCATTGTGAGTTGGCGTGAATTTGAGAATAAAAAAATATTTTTACTTTAATTATCTTAATGAAATTGGTGGTACAATTTTTGCAACCGGCTTTCTTAATTGGTCCATTAATACAATTGTTTAAGCTACTTTTTTCTTACTTTAAAGTGCATTTCATAAAAAGTTAATTACACAGTTCTGAAGATAAATAAACTACAAAAAATCAACTACTTGTTTTCCATTAAAATTAATTTTCCATCTCTGTAAATTAAAAAAAATATCCATGTGGTCCAAATGCGGCGACCGTCCCCTATAATGATAAAAAAACATGAATGTTTAAAAAATGACAGACTAAAAAATGCCTTGTTGGAAATCTAGAATCAAATGCACTCTGTTCGCCATGGAAGTTAATTCGCCCCGTCACCACTATAATTCCAAAATAAATAAGTAGCTACTAATGTTATCGAGTTTCTTATTTCTAATGGTAAATCTTCCCGGAAATTATTTCAAAGTTAAAAGCAATTCATTCTATTAGACTTGAGAACACTGTACTGTTCCGCCGTCAAGTTCGGGACACTTTTGTCAACCCTTAAGATGATTGTCAACAATTTTAAATCGAATACCAAACGTGGCGAATTATCGATTGATAAAATTCAAGATTGTCGACGGTGCCTTGCTCCTAAGTCTAATAATTCTATCTTAATTCTAATTTCAATCAAAAACTTATCTTTCAGTTCCTATACAAAAAGTAAAAAAGTTTTTTCATACTTCAGTTTTTAAAATGGCAGAAAAACACGAGATAAAATGATTACATAAAGAATTAAAATCACTTTAGACTTCTTGATTGTAATGATTAGCAAAGAAAAACAAATAACTAAAAATAAATGTCCGTTGCTACGTTTAAAAAAATTATTACTTTGAAGACAGTGCGATGAAATATTTTATTGCAATAAAAATGCTTACGGATGCTAGGGCAGGGCGGTTTGATGGCTTGTGTGTTTGTGTGTAAATTTTAATGCTGTGACTAAACCCCTTATTAATGTCTCATGGAGGCACGTTTTAAATTTATTCGTATATAATCATTTCTTTCGAAATGAACACAGGGCCGTCTTAGCAAATTTGAACGCACAGGGCTAGATTTATTTGGCTCCTCACCGGAACCGTAACTATAACTGTGTGCATACTGTCCAAAGAAAATAGCTACCCAATAAAATAATTGAGAAGCAAAGAAAAAAGTAACCTATTCTCCGATTAACGCTTTACAATTTCGCTAATCGCAGCCTTTTCATATTTAACCCCTTAACCGTCTTGCCCGTACGTGGTTCGTGCAACGAATTACAGCATTTTTATCCGTATAAATTAAAATTTAATCATTAATTAGCTTTATAATTTGACACAAAAATTAGAATCCATAAACATGTCAAGTATTCTATAGCTTCTTAGAGGAATGAAAACTACAGCTCATTTCCAAAACAGTACTAGATAGTAAAGAAAATTAATGTGTTAAGGGTTAAAATAAAAATTAAATAATTTTTTGGTTGAAAATTAAAATAAAATCGGTCGAGTAAATTATAATTTTAAAACGAACAAGCCGATTTTGTGTTTATATTTTAGAAACTTTTCTTTTAGATGTTCACAATTGTTTACTGTTTTGTTCTAGGTAATCCCATCAATTGCAACTGCAATATAAAATGGGTTATAGGAAAATTAAAACCAGTGTTTTTGCAAGGTGAATGCGTCGAACCAAAATCTCTCAAAGGAACAGAACTGAAATCTCTGACAGAAGATAACTTTAGATATTGCCACTGACGTCTCAGTATTTGTTATTCGCATATTCTGTTAAAATACTAGAGCTGAGATTGTAACATTTGTCTTCTTAAGATGTAAACATGTTTTAAAAAGATCCTGAATATGCTTCATATGTATCATTATATGAAGAGCATGTTTGGATATGCATCAATTCCTTTAAAAAAATAAATTTCCCATTGCTCCATGCCTTATCTTAAGAAATCATCTTGTTCTTAGCACAATTTTATTTATGAGCATTAAAGGATTACAAAATTTACTGTAAAGTCTTACATTTCCTAAGTCAAACTATACGAAACTTTTGTTTAGAAAAAATTGTCACAAATTAAATGAAAAAAAAAGACTTCAGAAAATTTCAGGACATTATGGGCCAGGATGAATTTAGACCAGCGTACACTTTTAGGATCAATTTTTTTTACTATACTGCTTGGCTTTGACAGGAAAAGCAAAAAATTTCCTCCTTAGTTTTTGAATATTTCATTTCTATGAATTGTAATAATGTTTGTATCTATCAGAAATACAAGTAGTGAAATAGATGATGTGACAATTTGTAGTTTTAAAAGAATTTTCAAGAGGTTTATTGTATATTTTGTATTTTCACACATGATTTATATTTTAACACATTACTTCCATTTAATACATCATGTTATAATGTAACTCATTATTAATATAAAAAGAAGTGCTGATTAATATTAGTGAGATATTCAAAAGAATCTCCGCTTTCTGCCAAGTATCCACTTTGCAGACACTTCGGTGCGCCGCTAGTTCGATTACTTTTTAAATGATTTCTTTTCTATTTTTCGATACTTTCTTATTTCTTTTATATTCATTTTTCTTCTTATTTTCTCATTATACTTATTTCTTTACTTCTTCTCAATACATTTATAGAAGACTCCATCGACATCTACTCAAATTTTCATCATGTTGGCGCGTGATTTTAAAATTAGTGAACATATATCCGATGCATAAGCACTCTGTTAGGGAGTTTCTAAAATTACCAATGAACAATATTTCATATTTATGAGTCCATTCTGCATCTTTAGATAACAAATACATATTAAGTGAGGGAAGAATCATCCCAGACACTTCACTTGTGAACTGTGAAATGAGACATTGCGACAAATATCAATGCTCCTCTGATTCTTTCACAAAAAATATCAAAAACGATCCCTAAAGCGACGAAAAGGATCTTAAAGAATATCGAAGGCCTCTAATAACAATTTTTGAATAATATCCGTATCACTAACAAAGTAGCCACAAGATATCTTCTAAGCTACAAACTAACGCCGACGTAGCTATAGACAAACGCTGACATGTAGCTATAATTTCAGAAATATATTTTTTTGTTATCACTGACTCTCTTGAAGCCCAGATTTCCCGGATAGGATACAAAATCAGTTTTTTAAAATAATTTGCAATTTTTAACTCTAAATTTGCATCAATAGATATTTTTCATTACTTTTCCTTGTGTAGTTTACTCGTAGGTTTGTTTAAGATAGACCTTGTAACTTTGAATCGTGGTCAGATGACAAAAATGACATATGAGTCGGCAGCTCCTCTCTCTGAGCTTGCACGACACATCAGCGTCGGAGTTTACTCCTTGACACCAGAGCCACAGTCAGACTTCGTTAGATCGGATCTCAAATCCAAGATCCACTAATCCAGAAGTCACAACTCTACCACTAATCCACTAAGGCCTACTAAAATGGATTTAAATAATGGTAAAATGGTTGCAGAAATTCATTTCATGGTACCAACACCGGAAATAAACTACCTTCTAATTATATTTATGTACCATTTTGAAGTGACGCGAGGACTATTTAGGGACGGAAGCAATAATCTTGATCAGTTGTCAGGTGATGAGGGTGACACATGAGCTGGCATCTCCCCTCTTTAATTTTCCGCTAACACCAGCGGGCGGACATTTAGCGCCGACGGATTTAGCGTGCACTAGACTCGCTTACACGGCTGTTCTTCGAGGGAATCGAGTTTCGAAACTGGAGCTCTCCGGCTGCAAGCCTGAGATCTTACCACCAAGAAAAAGCTGCCCCGGAAGTAAATTAAAGGATAATAGATTACTGGCTTATAATCTGTTTCTCACTTATTTCCTAATAAGCTAGAGTTTTGAAATTTTGAACTCTTGTGAGTTCTACATGTTAATACACTATTTTAGTATTTTCATAACTTATTTATCAGTTAATTGATTAATTCAATTAAATTTTGATGCCATAAAAGTAGCGTCACCTGGTTGTGAAATTGAGTACAATTGATTTCAAGCTTCAATCTCAATATAAATAAAAGTCATTGTGGGTATGTATGTGGCTATGTATGCATGTGGGTATGTTCCAAATATCCTCCTAAACCATTGGACCGATTTCAACGAAATTTTGTACACGTGTTATTTAAGACAAGAGGAAGATTATTGTCAACTTTTCGAAGTCCAAAAGTTAATTAAACAGTCAGTTAATTAGAAATTAATAGAAACCGTCTTTCCGCAGTAATTTCGGAGCAAATTGTTTCACAAAAAATATTTTTATACCATCTAAAAGTTCAAAACTTTACCTTTTCAATGATACAAATTTTATATCTGTGAAATCTTCCCTTCAATTTTTATTAATTTTTCAAAATTTAATGAATAATTGATTATATGCAGATGATTTTGAAATAACGCAAATTTATAGCTACTCCGTTGCTAAGCAACGGTTAGACTTTGAATTAATTTACTTTTATTGTCTGAAATTTTTGCTTATATTTATAAATATTTTATATAAGAAGAGAAAGATCACTGTCAACTTTTAAAATCCTAAAGTTGATTAAAATTTCAATAGATTAAAAATTAAGCAAGATTTTGGCGTTTTCCGTGATATTTCTCGAACATATTATCTCACAAAAACTATTTTTACACCATATCAATGTTTAAAAAATTAACCTTTCAGTGACACAAGTTTCATTTCCGTTCACTTTGTTGCCCTCATTTTAAAATTTTTTCAAAAATTAAATTGCTTATAAAATTCACAATTTGTAACACTTTTTTTTATTAGTGAAGAACAAGAATACATATGAAGAACCATTGCTAGAAAACATTATCAGAATTCGGGAAGAAGACTAAAAGAAAAGTTTAAAAGCAGACGAATCATAATTTATATAGGAACAACTATTGATCTGGTTTATTTGAACATTTTGTATTAATGAAAATTTTACTATCCAATTAATTTTCTAAAACATCCGTTAAAACCTTTCTTATACCGCAAGAGTTATGAAAAAAATTTGAAATACTTATGTAAAAAAATTTAATAACTTATGGAGAAAATTAACTATGGGCGATTTTTAAATATCACAGTGTTCAATTGATATTCTCATTTTAATTAAAAAAACGGTTTAGATGATAAAAGAATTTTGGGTATTATAACTTTCTATACAAAAGTAGTTTTTAGATAAAAAATATTAGACATGAAAGTATTTTAATCCCGAGCTACGCCGGGCATAACATTGACATTGACGCTACGAACGGCCCCGCTTTTGAGTTCTTTCGATCTCTTTTCGCGGTTTGGATGGCCGTCCGCAGAAGAAGGAGATCAACCCCCCCCACACCGAGATGTCGCCCCCCGAGCAACTTGATTTGAAAACTCCAAAATTGTACATGATATTTAACAGGAATAGAACTATGACATTGATTGAACTTTCACAGATGTTATACATGGACGCTAAGAGTTGCAGGCCACTGAACATGAAATTGGCCCGGTTCAGAGGTTTACTTAATGATACAAGTATAATATGTTGAAAAATACGACTATAATTGAATGATGTGGGTTAACGAATTATTTATATAATCATGAAAGTTAATAATTGAGAAAATTTGTTACATACATTACAATTGTTAGAGGGAAGTTGCAATATACGAAAATTGCAAAATTATTGATCACACTGTGGGTTAAACATTGAATGCATTAAAGAGAAAACAGAATAAAATATTGAGAAAGAAAAAGACTATGGTGCACTTTACATAAAAATAGATAATTGGAATATTGGTACAAACTTCACTATGCATTGAGAACTGAAAATAATTTGAGTAAATGAGTTTATAAGAAAATACGTCTGATAAAAGGTTTAAGAGGTCCGATGAATGATTTAATTGTAGTCCCTTGAACTACAATATTGCTGTTTTTCTTTTTGATAAAATGGGCATTGTCTATCCCATGCTGGATGAGTGGTTGGGTGAAGTGTGCCGGCGAAGAGATTGGATTCAAAACAATTTACACAGCAAATGGTTTGAGAAAGGCAGTCCTGTGTTGCATGATGTCCTGCACACGAACCACACGAAGGAATTTGATATGTACAATCTTTTGTCGTATGCCCGAAGGCGTGACAAAAATTGCACCTTTTTATATGAAAAAACTCTTTGATTTTGAACATTGACCAGCCAATGTGCAATTTTTGAATTTTTAGAGTTGATTGTAGTATTGAAGCAGATGCTTCAAACACCCAATTAGATGTGTCTTGTATAGTTCCTCTAAACTTGAATCTCAGGTTAAGGGGGGCTGAGAGGTGAAGTTGATCCTTTAAGGCTTCCTGTAGAGTCTCCTCAGTGGTAGAAGATGGAACATTATGAACAATTAGACTAGGTAGTCTCTTTGCTGGGCTTTTAGATTTTATTAATTCCTTTAGGTTGACATTTGAATCGATTTTGGTTTGAAGGTTTATCATATCTGAATTGGATTTAAATGATATGGCCAAGCCATTACCTTTTATAGGTTTTATATTTGTGGTGTTAAATTCCTCAGGTTGAAGTTCTTTATTTAGAATATCTGATAAATTACCTGAAGAAGTAGAATTTGGAAAAAGTAGAATTGTAGGATTTGGTGATGGAACTGCTGGAATTGAGGAAGGAGGTTGATTGGATACTTGAGATGTTTGAGTCTGAACTTGTTTAGATGTCTGGTTTTTCATCTGCTGAGGTTGAGGATAAGGCTTGATGTTGATAAGTTCATTGGCCAGAATTTCTGCTTGGAGCTGGTCTAGGAGGAAGAGTGCATGGCCCACATTTGGAACTTTGGACGAAAGGAAACCTTTAATTTTTTCGACCTGTTCATGAAGATTGCACGTATCCTCTGAAAATTTGGAGATGGACTCTGTAGTGGACTGCTGAGTCGAAGAGATGTTCTCCTTACCCTTCAATTTTAAGAAAAGAACCTCAAGATCCTCCTCATCCCCCAGCTCCTGCATTGGGATGGGACTCATTTCTGTAATAGCACCCTCAATATCTGAGGTGTCCGAGAGAAAGTTTGATGAAGTTGAATGTGAGGACTGTAATGCTCGCAGTTTTGCTTTGGAATTCAACTGTTCGACCTTGCCAGAAGTTGCTAGTTTAGGTTTCGGAACATTTGACGGTGTTGAAGAAAACAATTTTGAAGAGGATTGTCCAGCAGGAGAAAAGTTAGATATGGGATTAGTGAATGAAGCCACCTCGAAATTTGAGTCAGCCTTCTCAGGTAATAAGGCACCATCTGCAAAATTCATGAGATTTGCCATCAGATTTGCAAAGCGCATTGGGAACTTCTCTCGCATCTCAGAGTAGGATGCGGAGCGTGATTCCTCAACATGATCAATTTTATTTTGTATTGCTTTCCGCAGTTCAGGGCTAAGTGGAGTTAGACACGTCTTTTGGTTTAATGAAGCAGGTGAAGATGTTTCGTTATCTGCCATTGAGAATTTTAACAGGTCTTCCTGTGAAGCAGAATGAAATCTGTCACTTGTAAATGATGTTTTAGAAAGTTTTTGTTGCTTTAATTGTGGTGTTTTGACCACAGAAAGAATGGACTGGTTTTCTTGAGATAAGTCTGAGGAAATTGAACCATGTTGAAGAAACTTTTGACCTCTCCGACTCACCAAGGTCCGGTCCTGTTCCTCGTTGGAATCTTGACGATTTTGTGATGATGAGTGGTCTGACGACTGAGGTGACCTCGCCTCTTTAATGGAACTTCTTGTAAAGTAGGCGTTGTTGTTGTTTCTGTTTTTGTTGTAGTTTTCACTACAATTAAATTTGCGCCTAGGCATACTTTTATTGGAGTTGATTGTTTGTGAATTGAGGTCAGTTACAACAATAATATGCAAGAGAAGGCCAGGGCAGTTACCCCCCAGTCCCCGCCCCCGCGGGTTCCGTGCAGGAAAAAAAAACTACACACTAACTCATAACATTAAACAAATGCCATGAATAAGCATTCAATTAAAAATGAGGTGGAACCTGAGTAGGAAAGTGAAAAAGGGGGAAAGAAAAGGAGGGGAAGAGAGAGATGGGTACCTGGTGTGTACCAAAAATGGTGACCCTGGGGCTGATAGGAAGAGAGTTATAAGCTAAAGTATTTCCTATGTTAAAAACACATAGGAAAAAAACTTGGTCAAAATTGGGGGGGGATTATTAAAAAGGCTTATAACTTGGCTAATTAACAAGATAAAATTATAAAAATCACAGCAAGTTAAGACAATAGATCCAGTAAGCCCTAGACCAATTTTTAGGCCGAAGGTGCAAATAGTTATTAAGAGAGAGTGAAAAGAAGTGAAATGGGGAGTGGGAGAAAAAAGGGGGAAAGAAAGATGAGAAATAGAAAATAATATAGCAGAAAGTTGGCAAACCTAGAGAGGAACCTTTGTACAAGATTTAATTAAGCTATGTTAATTAGAAGCTTGATTATTATTAAAAAAAAGAGATATTAATCAAAACAAATCAACGTTTTCCTGGTCGTTGCTATGGGTCGCCATGGTAACTCTAACAACAATATATTAAGAATTAGAACTATTGAGGTAAAAAACAAGATGGCTGGCCCATTAGAGATGGTAATTAGCGTTAATAAGAAATTAACTGAATTATAACAAGAAAGCCACATGTGCACGCGCTGTGGTCCGTCAGACCACAGGGGGAAGAGGATTTGGAGTATTTTAGAAGATGCCAGTAACAGCTAGTATTATTTATAAAAATGAATTTTAAATTAAAGATTAAAAATAGAGAAAGTAATTAAAATAAATAAATTCTACTTTTCAGCGCACTCGTAAAAGTGTGTTTTAAAGAACTGTTTTTAATAAATTTTACTTTTTTTGTTTGCACTTGTAAAGATAAATAAATTGCAGAAAATATTTATCAGTTACAGTTCTTGTTTTGATAAGTACATACTACTTTTGATTAGTAATGGCAGTTTTAAGACTTTATTTTACGAAATTTGTATGCGTGTCAAGTTGTATTTGTATGTATTCTAGTCTTTGCTTTCCACGTAGAAAATATTTTATGAAAAATATCTTTGATCACTTTACTTAAAACGTCAGGGTACCAAGTAGTGGTGGATAAAAAAACCCCGCTCAATAATTAAAATGACATAGTCCGTGAAAAAATAAATTATCTGTCATTTCTCCAGTACAGAAACCTGTTAAAAAATTTTTGTAATTGTTTAATATTTTGAGGAGAAATGTAATCCTTAATGCTAATGTTTCATTATGCATTGATTAGCAAAGACAAGACAAGTATCATAAATATGCATGCCATTGCGTATATGAATAAAAATAAATTAAATTCAATTGCTGAGCCTGTTTTTTCAGTGGCACCTCGTCAACTCAGAAATGTGGAGTGCTGCAAAAATATTTCTCAAGAGAATATAATTAAAGTACAATTTTTAAAAACAGCTTTCCCTCTAATTAACGCAAAAATTTCGATTGTAATTATCTGAATTCTATTTTAGAAAATTATCAACGTATATTTTCTCAATGAGTGATTTTAATAAGCAAAGAAAACGAGTTTGTAGTAAAACAGATGAATTTCCCTAGGAGCAACGTGAAAGCGGAACCATAATCAAATAATAGCGAACAAGAAAAAGCAGAAAAAAAATCAAGAGAGTGAAAGTCAGCCTTGGGTGGGACTGAGAAAAAGTCGATCTCAAACTCAATGGAAAGAAACTGCAGTTTTTGCCTTCCGAATTTTTACTTATCTATTGCGGAGTGAGCGAATTTTGATGCTTTCGAGGGCTGTTCGTTGAGCAGCCCCGACTTGTGTATCTCCTACTGATTTTCTGTCTTCTTTCTCCTTTTTATTCTTTCATTTTCGTTGTTCATGGAATACTCAATGTGCTCAAATAACCAAATGAGATTAAAAACGGAAAAACAAGCTTCTGAAATAATTTCAGGGGTTCTGCAGCCCTAATGGGCGAACACCATTGCGTCTTTTCAATTTTGATTTGTTTTAATTAAACATGGCTTTTGTTTTTCAAAAGTAACAGAAATTTTAGTCACTTTTGACGGTAACAGCTATCGTCAAGCTACTGAAATATCAAGATTAATATTTCCATTTTATGAACTGTATATTTATTTGAAATATATTTGACTGACTTTAGCTGTCGTTTTGAAGCTAGAAATGGTTTGTATATACATTTACACTGAACATAAAAATTTGGCATTATCTGATCAAAGGGCTTAAAAAATAATTACATTCTGGCAACATTCTTGAAACTAAGTACACTTGAAAGGACCGAATTTTATTAATCAAAGAAATTGAATGTTACACTTGAAAAGATTTTCCTGAGCTTATTTATAGTCAGGGAAGGAAATGTTAAATTGAATTTGAAAAATGGAAATAAACATGGTAACATTTATGGGATTGAATAAAAATACATACAGTGCTGATACGCAAATTTAAATACAATGAAACCTCTTTGCAGCGGCAATCCACCGTTCCAAGGCAAATTGGCCATTTAGGGAGATGGTCGCTATAAAAGGGTTTCATTCATGGATATACAAAATATGTATTTAAACAAGACCTAATTCGTCACTTCTGACAAAGTAAATTTTAAGAATCACCTAAAGAAAATTTTATTCGATTTTGTTTTTGAAAAGATGAATTTGTGTTTGTTTGGATGTTTTAGCTCTTTCGAAAATAAACGTTTTTTCAATTCTTTTCTAAATTGGAAAAATAGACCTTTAATTGCTTCATTGGTAGTTCTCGAGGAATGGGCAACGATATCATTCATTTCCCCCAAAGTCTCTTGACCTGAAAGCTTCATTTACTGATGGTATCAACCGAGTCAGCAGCTTCCAATTCAGAATGCATATTTACGGATCCAACATAGTAGGAAATGAGGTCGCTTCCAATTGATTCTCAGCGTCACGCGATTTGGCTTGTTTCTTATTGATGTAATAGCACCACACTTAGGCGGCGGGATTTGAATTATTGTCCTGTCTTCTGCTGTCCCATCACGGAGAAATCAAAACTACTTTCTACTTATGATTATTTGGATGTTTATCAAGAGAATGACGAATAAGCGTTAGAATAAAACAAGTTAAGAAAGTACCTTCGGCATTCCTAATTATTGTTTAGTTTCGCGACGTCATTTAGAATAAAGCCAAGTCAAGTGACTCTGAGAGCTAATGAGAAGCAATCTCTACTATGTAGAATTCGTAAATATGCAATCAACGCTTGAATACGATGATTTAGTACGCCAACCTGGTGGAGGTTGAAGTTCATTTTTCTTTTCACATTGGGAAATGCACGATTAGTTTCGATCTGATTTCAGGTGTTTTGTTTGAGTGTATAATTTTTTTGTTTTTCTTTCTTCCCTTTTCTCTTTATAGAAGGTCTAAGGTAAGAAAGACGAAAAGGAATGCATTTCATTGAAGTTGAACGGGCGACAACCCGGCCGCTCAGAGGAGTTTGAGTGACCTTTCTCAGGGGTTATTTTAACATTATGTTTGTAGGCAGAAAATTTCGTGGAGAGAAAACAAGTGTGGCCGTTCAGAGGCGTAACCGCTATTGGAGTGACCGCTAAGAGAAGTTTTACTATAATTGCAAAATGATTACATTTTTTCAAATTTCACACATTTTTGGAACAATTATAAAATAATTATTAAAGAGGTGATAAATATTCCCCTCACAACCAAAACTGTTGCTAAGTACATTACTAAAATATCGCGAACAGTTGCTACGAATCTGTTATCGAAACCCCGTTTGTATGGCGTGGAATTTTGGACAGGGGGTGCCAGGTCAGGTGTCGTTCTCGTCATCTGACCGTGGTTCAAAATTACGAGGTCCGTCCCAAAATAACACTCGTGTTGCTTCAAAACGGAACGTTAATATAAGTAAACTAAACTAAGCTCTGTTATCGAACCTTGAGAGCAAGCAGTTCCGGTAAACAAATCGTTGATAACTTAGTTCACACCGTTGAAGAGCAAATCATATCACGAACAGCTAAGCGGGTACAGTATTTTATAATTAGTATGATACAACTGCCGATGATTTAGTAGGGTACATCCATATCACATGATAACTAGGGCAAAAGACTTGATTCATGCTCACGTTATTAACCGCTTGACTGCGTATCCCGAGATTTCCGCGGGTTGGAAGAAAATCTTTTTTCTGCTGCATTCTGAGATTTTAATAGCTTCTTCTGCATTCTGAAATTAATTTGATAGCATTGGATCATATTATTCTAATAAAGGTTTGTATATAAATAACAACTCATTTGGCTCAACGGTACTTGCACACGTTTGCAAATGTTGCATATAAATTGGGATTTAAAAAAATTACAGAGACCGACTTCTCTGTAAGTGGTTTAAGTGTTCCACGCTAATTCAGATTTGTCCACTGTACAATTACTGCTTACAGCATTTAGAAAAATTCCTTTGCAGATTGAAATAATTAATTTTTTAAGTAATTAAAAACATAATTCTCCAAACATAGAAACATAATTCTCCAATTCTTAAATTGAAACCTTAATTGCGTTTTCTGGGGTTCTTATACAAGTTAATAATGTTTGTCTAATATATAATTTGTAGCTTAAATTAGAATAATTCGTTACCTTTAAAATCATTAAATTAAGTATAATTTACATTATGTTGCCATTTCTTGAATATGATATTATATTTCATTAATTTACTGAAATTATATATTAAATTTATTATTTATTTCTTTTATATTATTATATAGCCAAAATCCAAAGAGCAAGGAATTTTGTCTACTCAAACAGACAGATTTATTTTTATAAATGGGTAATTTTGAGCCGTGGTCAAATAAAAAGGACTTTCCAAATTATCACGCCACACCAACGCGCGTACCTTGGGTCCCTGAAGGCAGATTTAACATGTGTTAGATTTCCCCATACTCGACAGAAGTGGAATTGGGCCTCGAACCTACTATTATCCGATTACAAAACTTAGTTTATCCTATGTCTCCGTCACCACATTTATTGCTCTGAATTTGAGCTAAAGTAATTAGGAGTCAATTTTTTCACCTTTCAAATGGAATCAATTCATGTCACCTAAGTTTAAATGTAGATATATTTACGTCCCCTTTTGAAGCAACACGATGGCAATTTTAGGACGAACCTTTTAAATTTGATCTGTGGTTAGGCGACAAGGGTGACACCGGAGAGAGCAGTCCCTTCTCCAAACTTCCGAGGTACACCAGCGGGAGAGCATTTGACCCCGATGGATTTAACGTGTACCAGGCAGCATTCACGGCAGTTCTACGCAGTCGATAATCGGGTTCCGAACCTGGAACCCTCCGACCTCAAAACCGAGACCTTTCCACCACATCACATTCAACCGATGTCACCTCACATTGCAAACGTAACTGCATTTCTAATATTTGACACAGATTGTCGTATACTGTATGAGATGATACATAATTTAATATTATAATTTTTTCATACTGGCATACTTTCTGTAAACTGCGAAAATTGTCGGGCTTATAGGGCAGACCGCTAAACCCAGAGCTATTATATTTGTACGGAGTTATTTCTTGGGTAGTAGGTGCTCACTAAGAAAGGTTTTTGAAAATTTTAATTAGACTTTAGTTAAAAATTAATCGAAATTTCATCGTTTTTGCTCAATAACTTCGATTCATATTATTTCACAAAAAATGCACCACTTTAAAAAATACCTTTTTAGTAATAAGAGTTTCATTTCTGCGAAGTTTTTTTTAAAAATTAATAATTCTTTTTCAGAATCAGTTTAAAACACAATTTTGTGTCAATGCTATTCCTTTATATAACCGCATGCAAAAAATAGTAATATTGTGAAAATTCAATGTGATAATATTAATAGCTCTCGTGCGGCTAAGAAAAAATTTTTAAAATTAATAATTAAAACTTTGAGAGATTTCGAAACACTGGATGTTTTCTTAACTTTATAATGTTGTTATCCTACCATTTTAAGTCGTTCCACGCAGAAAACAATGGTTAATTTAATCAAGCCAGACTAATTATGCCTAAAACTTTATCATTCTACGATATGTCGGCAAGAGGTTGGAATCTCCTTTTTTCTCCTTACAAATACGACAATCGCTTCCAAACTTAGATTAGTCGGCGAAATGGACGTTTATCAGAATGAATTGACTTAATTTTTTTTACTATTTAAATGAAACTTTCTGCCTAATGATGTGAAATTATTTACTGTCACTATCGCATTGATTAGTAGATTGGCTATGTTTCTGTTCTGAAAATCATGTTGATAAACATTAGCAACACGGCGAATAATCGTCGCTTTCAGACTTGTTATCCGAGATAAGAGATCGTGTCGAAGGACGCAGTAATTTGAGATTGCAAAAAAGTAGATCTTGCAGATTATTTCTAGGTATTTGCAAATTTCTTCTTTCTTGCTTAATCAAATTCCATTTTCTTTCTAGCAAGTTTTAAAGCTCAATTTTTTAGCTGTCTGCTTTATGTTAATGAAGTGATGTCTTATAATCTGTGTACATTAAGAACTTGTTAAGAGACACTACAGTGTTTAATAGTTTAAAGGAAATATTATATTGCTGATACTTTCAAATTCTACTCTGAAGTTTGAATATAGTGCAGTTTTGCTAACTGCTAAATTTTATCGTATTGATGTAAGAAAGCACAGTTTTACTACTTTATATCTATGAAATAGCATGAGAAATAAATAAGAAAAGAATAGGCCTGAAAATACAATAATTTATTCGACATAAATTTTTAAGAAATAATTTTTTTAAAATTTGTAAACATTGTAAAACTATTGATTTTTAAAAAAATATTTATTTTTTCAAAATTTTATCCGAAAAATGTATCAATAATTTTGACATCTAAATTGATTGATCTTGATTTAGCATTTTCCGGTTTCTTTTCGTGACTTAAAAATAACCTTCAGAAGTTAAGAAACCATGTTTAAGTTACATTGATTGGTCAAAACAAATTTCATTTGCACTTTCACAATTCACTTCAACAATCTTATGTTAAGTTTTTATCTATAAAAATATAATAACCCGTTTTCATAATTATTCATATTTGATGCTAGATTAAAAATTTCTCGCTTCTGTGCAGCTTTCAGGAAATTTCATCTTTACGGACGGATATATTTGCTAATATTCTGCTGATTTTTTTGCCTGAGTATCAATTTAATGATCACTGTCTTGGAGAATGTTTGCACTGGACTTACAGCTTCTGACGTCTCGACAGATGAACAATTTTGTCTCCCTGTTTATTAATATCTTTAAAATTAAAATGTTTTTATTTCTTTTAATCTATTTCGATTTGTAATCAATATTTAGTAATGGGTAAGAGGTTAGTAATGAGGCACAAAAACAAAATACATAAAATGTATTGTAAAAGTCATTTTATTAAGAACCATAAACATTATTTTGAATAAAAAATATTGTGAATGTGTCATTATATTCTTCCTTAAAAATATTTCTCTCCTCCCTCTATTCAGTTATTATATATTTCTCAGAGATCTTATTGTTAGTGTGAAGGAAAAATTAACTTAATGTCTCTGATAGCAGGCATTTTTAATACTGTCTTGCATAGAAGAATTTAGAAAGACCATGATTACCGATTAGTTAGTCCCACTGGGGGTACCACGTGGAGGAGAAGCCGCCGGATAAGTAATCGGGGTCTCGCTTCCCTGATGGGTGAAGTATTCGTGGTGTGTTTACGGGAGGGGTTGGTGCATGAGCCGGTGATGGCTATTTTGTAACTGACCATAGTACATTGCTGTCTTGGTGGTCTTGTCATTCAGAGGCTCCGCATGGCTCCGAGCCAGTTCGGTGTGATTTCTTTTGAAAATTGCCGATTAGTTAGAAGAGTACTGGCCAGTATTCTGAGGAGGTTCTGAAGCGATAGCGAATACGCTTTGTAAACTTTCTCGTAAAATAAGTCTGGATAGTAAAATATTTTATATTTTTTCAAAATTCCCCTTTTTCTATCTTTCTTTACCTAAGCTACCTCTCCATCCTCCATGCAGTCAGTTAATGAATTAAATTACATGCCTACATCGTCTTCGGGTCGCCAGGTAGGAATACAGGAATACCAGGTAGGAATGCGACCGCCACTGATACTTATTTTGATCTTCCTACGTATAATCGAAAATGATTTCTAACGTAAAGAACTTTTACGAAGTATTCTTATGATATTTCGGTAAAAACAAAACAGCTCTAAATGGACTTGTAGTTTCTAGTGGATTGAACATGAAAGGCAGTTTTCCATATTTTGTTCTCAAAAGTACGCCGGGAACACATTTTATATTAACTGAGGATTACGTTACTGATGGATGTAATTCAAAATGGATGAGTCATGCATTAACTTATACACAAATCATTTTAATTCTTTATTACATTTTTAATATCATAATACTTCATTGAAAGTTTGATTTTTTATTTACATCTACTTTTCGGATTGGCTATTGGTAAATATTTGTTTTCTTTCTCAGCTGAAGTAAAAATTTTATTTAATTGGTCCGTTAGAAAGTCCCTTCAGAGTTATGTATTTCTTAAGTTCTGTTTCCACAAAAGTGATCTATAAATCTGATAATTTAATCCTGAATGATGACATGCGAAACTAATATTATTAATTTTCTTACTTAATAACTACACATTGCTTAACTAGGCTCTATTCAGGAAGTTTCTGTTCCCTTTTTGTAAATAATGTACATTTGCCCCTTGATATGAAGTATTATTGTTCTGAAATAGTGAGCTGAAAAGTGTAATCAACTAGAAACATGATTGTTGAAAGAATAAACAAATTCTGTGTCTTCTTTGTTTATCTTCTTTGTTGTTTCTTCTCTTTTTTACTTTCTCATACATGAAATCTGAAAGAAAGTACTGTAATCGCCAAAAATTTAGACCAGCAGATTTTGATGAATTTCTATGTTTTAGACCTCTTTGAGGCTCAAAATATTTTTTGAAATTGTATCTGGTAGCTCACAATTTCAGAAAAATAATAATTTTGTTTCCTCTGTTTTTTCCAACATAATTATTGTTTCCTCTCTTTTTGCCAACATAATTGTTGTTTCCTACCTTTTTTACAACATAATTGTCGTTTCCTCTCTTTTTTACTTTCTCGTACATCTAATGTAAAAGAAAGTACTGTAATTGTCAAAAAATTCGATCTCCAGATTTTGATGAATTTTCATGTTTTTAGATCTCTTTGAGATTCAAAATATTTTTTGAAATTATATCTGGCTGTCTTTGAACACGGTAATTGAAACAACAACAAAAAAACCCCCAATAAACCAGACAGATGAAATTTGGCATACAGCCTTTCACCAAAATTGGAGATTTCTGTCAAATTTTGGACGAAATCCGCCCTGTCTGTACGTCCGCCTGCGTGCATGTGAACAGGATAACTCGAAAATGCAATCAACGAGTTAAATATATGAAATTTAGCTTACGATTTTATTACTATAATTTTAGATCTGTATCAAATTATGGACCAAAATCATCAAGGAAGTCACTGTCCGGCGATGTGTTTATTAGTATGTTTGTGAACGCGGTAACTCGAAAACATAACAAGCTATGCAAATGAATTTTGGTATCATGTCTTTACAACAAAATTGTAGATTTGCATCTAATTTCGACTAAATACGCCAACGTATAGACTCTCTATTTTATTTTCTGTCCTTGCGTTTGCGAACAATTTGGTGTTTATGAACGCCTAATGCATGGTAACAAGCTCCATATGTAAATTGTGGATCTATCAAATTTCGGTCCCAAGCGGTCAAAGAGAAGAGGTACAAAATGCCTACTCGATTCTATTTATTCTACAAGAGATAAGCCGCATTGTGAATGTATAAGAGAAAGTAAAGGGGAGAGCATTCTCGACGGTTTATAGCGAACTATGACTATTTCCCGAAGTTGTTGACAATGGCATTAACCGTCGATGACTCGTTAAGAAGTCATGAGATGTGATAAGGCGATAGCCAAGCCTACCTCCTCAGTAGACGTGATAGTACAGTAGTTCAATTCCTTAGGTTCCCTTGAACCAAAGTTTATTTTTACTTTCTCATTTTAATTTCTGCGGTGGGAGTGCATCTAATGTTGGAAAATAGTCACATAAAACCAGCTAGAAAATAAGTTACTTCGGCATCAGTCGTTTGCTTTTGAATCTTTACCGGTTACACCGAGTTTAAATATGTGGACTCCACGCACGATAGCTATTATTTGAATTGAGATAAGACTAGCATTATTTTAAAGTCCCAGAAACGAAAATCACTCGTCTCAAAATTTGGAGCAAGGATATAATTAAGATGAAAGTACTATTATTGCTAGTCTTTCTTTTTTCAAATGCTATTAGTGGGTACAGTCATTCCGTATTTATAACAAGCCAATATGATAAAAGGTGTCCGCCGCCTGAGCTTATTGATCCATGCATATGTTTCGATCATTCACGCAAATGCACAGCAGTCTGCAGCAACTTTACTAATTCAGAAGACCTGCAGATTATCTTTGAGAGGACTCCAGGCTGGAAGCTTGAAGAAGTTCTATTCGAAAACTCTGTCATGAAGTATATTCCAACGGCAATAGTGGAAGTTCCTCATTTCAAAACCTTGGACGTCAGGTCTACCACATTGCTCCAATTATTTCAGAATCCACCTATTACAAGTTCTAGAATCTCTCTCAACTTGTATAATGTAACTTTATTAAGAGGACTCGATTGGCATTCTTTGTCAAACTTGAATATCAGAGGACTGACAACCGAGAATATCCGTATAAAATATTTTGGAAAAGAATTCAAAAATGGAATTCCGAAATCAGTGTCATCCCTGAAATTCCACAACAGCAAGACTGTCAGCATCACAGATAATGCATTTTCTGAATTTGATCGCCTGATTACTTTGGGAATAGAAGACGGTTATATAAAGAAGATATCAAGAGATATGTTTCCAAGGCCTTGGAGGGTTCATATTTGGCGAATGAGGTAATATAATGACTTTATTCACGCTTTTATTTAACTTGACTTGTTTCATGTTTGTAAATTTTATGTTTGCAAAAATGGAATTTTGTAATCGATTTTTTACTCGCTACCTGATATGCTAGAATTGTGAAATTCTAAAGAAGTCTATGTATGATAATACACTATTTTAATATTTCTATAATCTAGTTATCTATTAATCATTTAATTTTATTTCATTTTGATTGAATACGAGAGGAGTCATGTGATAGTGAATTTGAGGAAAATAGATTACAAGATTCCATAATAGTTATAATGATGAATTATGAAATATATTAAGGGCTAAAAAGTAAGAAATAATAAAAATAAAAAAGCTTTAAAAACGTTCTTTTATTAGTGTACTAAATATTGACAAACGCTTTTTTTAAATAAAAAATCGGGAAGTGAAAGCAAAAAATATATTTGCGCAGGCTCTGAAAACCACAAGATCGGGAGATTAAGCCACAATGGAAATTATAAAAAAAAATTCAAAAAAGTAATTAAAAATTAAAATACATTACGAATGTGTTACAAAATTCATTACAATTAGAAAAGAATGAGTGTGTAATAAAAATTCGAATTACTTATAGTATTTTTTATCACCTCCTTTCGCTTATAAGATTTTTGCTTTCACTTCCAGATTTTATAAAATAAAATATGCTAATTTCTAGTACGCTAAAAAAGCGTGTTTTTAAGCTGGCTTTTGTTATTTTCTTTTTAAGTATGCCCTTTTACGTTGGCCGTATTCGTTATTCTGTTATTATATGTTGGCCATAAATTATGTTACCCTTAGCCTAATTTTTACTTCCTGTTTCCTAGCTATGTTTCTATGTTAGTTTTAACGTTTTGTTCCTCAAACAGCAGTTTTTTACTTGTAACTTATAATCTTGCTCTGCCTTTTTCACATTTTTTTTTTGTATCCTAGGAAAGCACTGGGAAAGTATTGCAATCTTAAAACAATTCCACCTCCAGAGTTAGATGAATTTCCGCATTTAAGGCCTCTCTGAGTCCCGAAAAAATATTTGTAGAATCATATCTGCATGTTTTACTGAATGCATGCGAATACAATAACTCAAAACGGTACCCCTTTAAAATAGCCCAAGCCATAAGAGCCCTGACAAAATAACGCAAATTCAAATTCTGAATAACATTAAAAGCATTATTTTGTCGAGGCTATTTCGGAACGGGCTATTTTGTTGATGCTCTTATGGCTTGAGCTATTTTGACGGATGACGCTCAAAACGCTAAGAGCTAGATGGCTAACATTTGGTATGTTCCCCTTGCATCAACTCTTTAGATCTGTATCGAATTTTGGAACAAATCCGTTAAAGTTATGAGTACTATTCAGAAAAACATACATTATTATATTTATTTGCAACGAATGTTTAATCTTCGGTTTGGAGAAACAACCGAAAGCCTTGATACTAATTTATATCGGATGATTTGCTTGGTATGCCAACGCATTTCGTTTTATTATTTAAGTTATTGGAAGATAAATGCTATTATTTTACATGCTACGTAACTAAAAACACATCATGATAAATCTATAATTAAAGACATTTCTTTGATATTTTTCCATAGTTTAGGATGCTGTTATAAATGTAAGGCTTTTTATTTACAAAATTTTCTTTTATTTATTATGTAAAACGGCTTCACAATAAAAAAAGCATTAAATTAAAATCGAAAGGCATTCTTCATATTTAAGAAGACAGAAAAATTGAAAAAACCCAAAATTATAAGAAAATCTTGTTTTAAAATAAGTCGTTTTATTGCATTAATTAAATCTTTAAAAGATGCCTACAATTAATGCTTATATCTATTCATTTGAGTGTCTACAAAATGTATTAAGTTTCCCTGAAAGAGCTTACTGATTTAGTTTTGTATAAATCCGAAAAATGGATTATGAAGTTTCATTACCGTGTGATGTTACATAATGATTATAACGAGGTTAATTAATGTGACATTGATATCACATTACAAACGTAGTTGCCTATTTCATCTAATATGTAACTAAATATTGCCCTACACGTTAGATTGAGCGTGTGTCTGTTATCTAACATCTTACGCTATGTTATAACATTGTGTTTATATTTTGAGCAAGCTTCTTGAGTAGAAAAAAAATGCTCTATTGTTCATATTTTTTGGTTCTTATTATTCAAAAGAGAAAAATGTTTGACAAACAAAAATGATTTTCGTAAGTTTCAACCTAGTTTATAATAAGCATAGACTGAGAAAATTTGAAGGCAAGTTTTTAAGCTTACATCACATTTTTGCATTTTTGATGTAAAGGGTCATGTAAGTTTCTGTCGCACATAGTTATCAACTGACTTATATTAGAAAAACGTAAAGTAATTTAACAAATAATGTAAAAGACATTAAATTAATAAATTATAAATAGAATAAAGGTACACTTAGATTAGAATGACTAATACTAACGAACACGAATGATATCAATGCGAATAGAAAAAGGATTTAAAACAAATAAGTCGAAGTTTAAGAATTGATATTCAAAATACTGCATAAAAGTTCTAATATATGTTGTCAAAGAAAATATAAAGCAGAAAATAAGCAATTATTTCAAACAGCAAAAGAATTGTTCTTAACTTTATGAGCAGAAAATGCTAAATACGCAAAGAATTCAAAATTTAAAGAGTTGAATGTAATAAGAAGAATTTAATAAGTGTATCTCGTGAGTATGAAATGGATTCATTTAAAAGAAATATTTAATATCGTTTGGCAGTGTTTGATTTATATAAAAAATATTTACATTATTGATATTTAAGCCTTACATTAAGTTTCCGTTAAAAGCAATAAAACCAATATATAAATCAAGTTCAAACGAAATTTCAACTTTCTTTTGTAATATCCAAAAATTTTTAAATCGCCTAAAAAGCCCCTTTAAACATTTGTTTTTTTTTCTGTTTTCAGCAATCAAAGAATCTCGGTGCTACCAGATGATATATTTTCTGATCTGCCAAACCTTGCCTTTTTGGACTTTTCAAAAAATTTATTGAAGACAATTTCCGAAAAAATGTTCTTGCAAGAAAGGAAAGTATTCTTCTCTCTATTCGGTAATTATCCTTGTTACTTTCAATACTTTCTTAGTTCTCTTGAAGCTGTTTTCAATCCAATAAAAATGCTTGTTTAACTCTTTGAAACCGAGTGAGAATTCAAGTGCCTTAAAAACTGGAGTAAATTTTCATTCATGAAATCGGAATGAAATCCTGGAATTTCTGTAGAGAAAGGGAGGAGGACGACACCCTCAGTTGAGAGATCAATTGTCAACAAAGAAAGGAACTAATTTTTTCCCGCAAAATTCACCCAGGCACCGAAGCAGCCTGAGTCCGGCCTGCGTCGAATGAGGAGGTTTTAGGCGCGATAGAGCTCATAGGGTTAAACACCTGCTTTTACAGTCGTGTTCTCCATTTCTCAGGCAAAACTGGTAATGAGTGATTTTTAAATAAAATGCCAATTTCAGGATTCAGCAGTTGTATATGAGTAAAAGGTAAATCAAACGCGTATTAGATTATAGAGTATAAATTTTTATGCATTGCATGGCGATTTTGCCCACAGTTCGGCATCTACCATTCTATTGGAAAATTCTCATTTCACACCAACGTTTACACCTGGTGACGATTCCGGTCGTGCTAATCGAAAAAGAAGCAAAGCAACACATCTCGAAACCGAGCAAAATTATTTTATTTGCGAAATTTTATTACATAAAAATCCATTTCATAGATTCATTGAAATTAAAAGATGTTGAGAATGAGATGAGCTTAAGAAATATAATATTTAATTTTTATTAATGGGTTGAAATGCCAACCTAAAAAGAGTGAAAAAATTTGAATAATTATGCTTAGAGAAATGTTAATTGATTAAAAATTTTTCTGTATCATTTCATTAAAAAACAATGAATCTGTAATAAGTGACTTTTAATGTTAAAAGCTTACTATATGATATTTTTAAATTTTGTTTTTTTACTTCTGTCTGATATGATTTAACTTTATCAAATACCATTTTAAGTAATACTCAAAGCTCCAATTACGATATATAGCTGTCGAAGTTGAGAAATTAATGTCTAATCTGCATTTTTCTGATTAGCATCAAAATGCACTGGACAGCTGTTTAGAGAAATTTTAATTGATTAAAATTTGCTCGGTATCATTTCATTAAAAAATAATGAATCTGTAATAAGTGACATTTTATGTTAAAAATTTACTGTGTGATATTTTAAAATTCTGTTACTTACTTCTGTCTGATCTGATATAACTTTATCAAATGCCATTTTACGTATTACTCAAAGCGCCAATTACGATATATAGCTGTCGAAGTTGAGTAATTAATGTCTCATCATAGTGCACATTTTCTGATTAGCATCAAAATGCACTGGGCAGTTGTTTAGAAATAGTAAATCGTTTTAAATCAAAAAATGATAAAAAAAAAAGATTATCTTGCCCGATCTGACAAGCCCAAAGACCTAACAGAGAAGGCTAATTTTATTGTACAAATTAATATTCGTTTATACTGTCCTATTCACAAAATGATAATGAAAGAAATAAACAACTAAGCCTAAATGACGTCTTAGGGAGAGGTCATTTGAAATATCTCTTTTCAAAAACATTCTGCAAAGTGCATATAATTTGCATAAAATACCGGATCGGACAGGTTTCACTAGATCAACGGTTCTTAACCTATGGGCCGCGGACCACTTGGATAGCGTACTATTGGGCCGCGGAAAGCTAGTCAAGAGTTGAAGGCAGGTGAGCTTGAAGAGTCGTCACTCGTTTTTTGCTTTTTAAAACAATATATTTTTATTCCTTTTGCAGTAAGCCTAACTAATTGCTGACAAATGCGTGCATACAATATATTTATAAATATATATGAAATGTTTTACTTGTATAATTAGTTAGTGGGCCTCAAATTATTTTTTACACAACAGGTGTTCCGCACAACCAAAAAGTTTGGGAACTGCTGCCTAGATCTTTTTACTCTGTAAGTTAGCAAGATCAGTAGTACCCTGAAGTTACACGATAGGTGGGACTGTCGAAAAGCGCCTGAGTCGGGTTTTAATTTTACATATAAATACATAAGAATTTTAATTAATTAGAAACAAGTGATTGGAAAACAGCAAGGCCCTGGACGAGAAATTTGGAAAAGGACGCAGTCTTTGTACACATGTCGATACAAAATTATTATAAAAGTATGAAAATAAATACGAAAGTTAGATAAAAACGGCATTAGCTTCATAAAATCTAACAAACTAATCAGGGGACTTAACTACGATTTTCCTCGTTTAAAATTTCTTCATAGCAAGTTAATAACATTTTGATTCCTTGCCTTGCTCTTGGAATAAGTTCCTCATGAGATTCTACTGAGTCCAAAATTGGTCTTCTTTTTTCAATTAAGCCGAGATTTTCTGCCAAGTTTGCAACTGTCATTTGCTTTTCCGGTTATGAAGTGTTGACTTTTCTAGTAGCGATTTTTTCAAACATCTCTATGTGCACACCGACAGTCAATTCTTTGCGATGCGAGTCCAGCAGCTCACCGACTTCATTATAATCAAAACTCTAAATGTACAGTAGAGTCACGCTAATCCAGGCTAGATGGGGTCTGGATCACCGATACACCGGATTAAACAGAATTTACCTCAAAATGCACGTGATACAAGTTTTAGATACCCAAAACTATACAAATCAATGTGATTTTTTCATAAATACTTAGGGGAGAGTTGGGTAAACCGGGTACCCTCGATTCTGGTGCTATTAGTTCTCCTTTCTACCGGGCCGATACTGACAGATACTTACTCTACTAGCGATGAAAAAGGAACAGTGTTAGAATGAGCATGTTTCAGATGTTGTGATTATGTGACGGTTTATTTGTTTTAAGACATCAGCTCTCTAATGTTCGCTTGATTTTAAACTACCCTTACTTAATAATCGTTACAGTTATAAAAACTATATTTACTCCAGTTTATTATACGTTTACTAAGGATTTATACACTATCAAACAACAAAGATTCAGTCTAATAATTGCGCGGTTATATTTCGTTTTTTATAACTTCAGCACTAGGGGTAAAACCATGCACTCCATGTGGAGTAAAGCAGAGACAGTCAGTATTGATGATTCCTTCGATACAGACGATAAAAACACATCAGACGTTGATTGTTTAAATATTAACGATGTATTTTCTAATTTAAATAAATGAGAAGGATTAATACAATGTAGAAACTGTCTTAGCTGGGCCCACGAAGAGCCCACGCGGAGGAGGAAGATGACTGTTTTACATGTGAATTTTGTAACAAAAATTCTTATATTGTCATATAAAATAAAAATGTCTACTGCTTTTCCTCTAAAATTCGAGTTTTTCTAATTTCCCATAAAGTTAAGATATGTACCCAGTTTTACCCCACTAGTTGGCGTAGTTTGACTTTTTTAAATAAAAAAAATCATTGAGAAAAAAAAGTAGTAAATTTTTGACTTTTCTGTAAAGGTATATTATGCTCCGATAAACAATGAATATTTTAATGAAATTTGACAAGTTCTATGTCGAATAGTTTAGCTCCAATATCCCCACCTTCCTCTATATTTTTTCCTACAGCTTAATTTTAGTTTTATTACTGCTGTATATGTAGACCAAGGTTTTTAACCTACGAACTGATGTAGGATTAATAAAAAAACCCATCTTTATCTATATATTTAAAATAATATGGTAACACCTTCAGACAGTTCGCCAGCCCTAACCACTCGAAGGATTTCTATAATTTTTTATTTCGTATGAAAGCTTATGACTTCTAGATATGCCATCAAGGGTCGCCTGCCCCCACCACCTCATTTTCGAAAGAAATTGAAAAAACATTTTTCCACCATACATTCTCTATGAGGGGAACCTTTAGACAGTTCGCCAGCCACAAATATCCGACGGATTGCAACAATTTTTATTTCATACTAGCTGTGTGGCCCGGCATTACACGGGCTATCTCGAATAATGCGTCATTCTCTGGCTGAGAGTAGAAGTGTGATCACGTGAGGTCTCGGGGTCCATATTTTTTCATATGCCCGCCACAGTTTTTTTCAAGAAATTTTGTCACTTACTTTCCTCAACAAACGTAAATATTCTTTCAAATCTAGTCTTTTTATTACTTTCTTTTCATATGCCCGCCTCCGGTTTATTTTTTCTAGAAATATTGTCACTAACTTTCCCCCCAAAACGTAAATCTTCGTTGAATCCTATATTGTTCAATTAAAATTTTTAAATCCAGCTTTTTAATTACCTTATAGCTAATAACCCGGGATTCACACTTTTTCATATGCCCGCCTCTGTTTTTTTTCCCTACAAATATTGTCACTAAGCTCTCCCAACAATTTAAATCTGTTTTGAATCCTCTCTTGTTCGATTAAAACTTTCAATTCTAACCTTTTTAATACCTTAAAACAGTATGAAAATTGAATGAAAACGCTAGAATTCCAATGTTTATAAATTAAAACAGGTTAGCATAATATTTTGTTTTGCAAAAGAAAAATAAAACGAAATAAAAAACAGAAACCCTAAACGATTTAATAGTACACCAAACTGATAAATTAAACACCAGAAACATATATTTTCGTCTTTCCCGTATTTGAATAATAATGGGAAAAATAAGGCATAAAAATGAATAAATATTTTTTCCAACAAACGTAAATGTTTCGAAATGAAACACCGTACGACAAAAAATAGAAAGAAAAAAAAAATGCAGGATAACGATTTCTTCCCGGATGCACTCCGAAATCAAAACCCCAAAACTCGAAAGCTCCCTAAAAGAGAAAACCTTCTATACAAACCAGTTGCAAGAACAACCGACGTGACAGACAGTTATAGGAGCAGACGACACAAAATTTCATTCATTTTGACACTTTTTAATATCTTTTTACTAATTGTAATTTCGGAATTGGATTCCTTGGATTATTTCCCATATTTTGGTACTTTTGGCTGGTTTAAGGATTCAGTGGTTCGTGAGAAGATAGCTGGACATAGATAGATATCACGAATTTTAATAGGATAGATCACATGAAAGCTCATGACATTTAGATATGTCATCAAAGGTGGCCTTCCCCCACCCCCCATTTTGGAACGAAATCAAGAAAACATATAGAGAGTGTTTGGTGGAGAGATGGTTCTTCGATTTCTTTCGAAAATAAAGGTGGTGGTGGGCAGACGACCCTTGATAACATATCTAGACGTCATAAGCTTTCATATGAAATAAAAATTTTCGAAATCCATCGAGTGGTTGTGGCTGGCAAACTGACTGAATGTTTTACCATATTATTTTAATAGATCCCAACAGTTCCATCAAAATGTCGTGTCAAAAATATTGCAAAATACCTATTGTAGGTGATGGAACTATTTATTTAGAGCGATATCATTCTGCATTTATGGATCTGAAGACTTTCATGCCGAAATTCATGAGAAAGTTATACAAAACATTACAACTAGATGAGGTTTATTGAAAGATTTTACAATTTTAAAGGAATCTGCCTTCTACAAAGAATATGAAATCTACTATGCTTGTATGGTCTGTTCCACTGATTTTCATGCAGTATTTAAAACTGAAAAAAGTAGTGGCTGAGAGACTCGAAGAAGCGAGGCAACAGGGGCAGTGCTGAGCAAAGTGGGTGCTGGCAGCGAACCTGTCCTGGGGGCGGCTAGAGCGCCTAGTACGTAATTAAAATTCAAAATTTTTGATTCTACAGTATAAAAGTAATCCTACAGTACATTACTGTTAATTAAAAATTTTAAAAAAAGAAAGAAACCTTAAATTCTGAACAGGCCTATAAAATAAGACTTGTCTCTCTAAATTATTCTCACTAAATTTACTATATTCTACTTTAAAAAAATCCCGTTCGGATTAACAAGATGACCGGACAAGAGCGGTCCGGATTAGCGGGGCTCTATTGTAATTGCATGACAAGATTGAAAACGACTTCTGAAACGTAAGCGGCGATCTGATCAATCTTTGGTGTTTCTCCCGATTCATTCTGAAACAGAATGGATATATTTTATTTTAATTTCTGATATTTGTTCTTATTTCTGAATTTTGAATCTGAATCAAATCCCAGAAAGAGAAATATTCGAAGAGAGGAGATTAAATAAGGAACCGCGTAACTTCGAGATCGTAAATCGAGATGGTGTAACTCGAGTTATCACCGTGCAGAATTTTTGAAAATTTTGGTACAAACTTTAAGAGATGATAGAATATATCCAGGCGAACACAAATCTCTTTTCTCAACATTGCTCGTAGTTCAAGCTGTGGTGTGGTACAGGGAATAGTTGTGGTGGCCTGAAATTATAAATCTGAAAAATGGCAGAAAACTGAGGAATTTTAGAAATGCATTTTATGGAAAAAAAATTGCAGTTAATTTGTTCAAAAATGCAATCACCAACCTTGATGGAATTAATTGCTAATTTTTTAAGATTAGCAACAATTATAACAGAAAACACCGTTGATAGAAGCTACTACATATTTCTTGCATTTGAGACTCCTTTAATAACTTTAACATCTAATCAATGCTTCAGTCTTGGATCTTAAACATGGTACTGTAAGTAGCGGTGACTGATTGGCAAATGTGTGGAGGGGCAAAAAATTTATAGACACCTAAAAGTACCCCGGATTATGGGGGGTAAGGCAAGAACATTTTAAAAATTAGTTGCAAAAAGGACACTAATTATTTTTTTATAATAATTCCTAGTGTTAAAATGTTCTCTGCCATAATTCACGCCTGAGATTCAAATTATTTATCAAATTACAGATTATCCCTTATCTGCTATCTCTTAACTACAGTAGAGAAGTGGTCATTTAATTAAATAGTAGGCACGAATCGTATTTGACTCATACGCGATCAACGTGTTAAGCTGCTAAAATGAAATAAAAATTTATTTTTTTCCGCAAAAAGTGTGAGTTAGTAATAAATAGACCCAGAAGAACACACAACACCTACTTTTCAGTCCCACTACTAGATGGCAGCACCACAAATTCCATCTACTTCTACACCCACCAGATGGCAGCACGTCAACTTCTACACCAAGCTCTCCCAAATTCAAAGTCTATGACCATTTCATAGCGCAAAGTCTGTGACGCACTTCACAGCACAAAGCCTGCACGTGCCTGCGCACACACAAATGGGAGGCTACAATCTGCGCATATGCACGCAGCACAATTATAGCTTCCTTGATATTCAAATAATATCAAACAAGTTGGGGGTTGCTCCTGTAGTGCACCATACTGCCACCATCTTACTGTGATGTTTATAATCCAATATCCGCCTCTTGACATTGGGAATTTTTTTTGTCTAGTGGTTAGGATCTTTGGCTCGGAACCTAAAGGTCCCCAGTTCTATCCTCGTAATAATAATATTAGAGGTTGAATGGATGGATCACAGAAACGTTTGAGTTTGAGTAGCTATCCATATCGTGAACTGGATTGTCCTCCACGTCACTCTCAGAATGAGTTTTTTTGTCGCTGTATTCAGTTGCTTTTCCGTCGAGATATAATGCATCAGATTCGTTCGCGGCTGGTATTTTCTTGCTGAATTCTTCCAAAACAGCCGAAGTTTCCTCGGTAGGGATAATTTCCGGCCGTTTCGTCATAGCCAGGTTGGATTATGGAGAGTGTTTCATGCATTTTCGAGCACGATCAGACCGAACTGATTGATTCGGTGTCAGTGACTATCGGAGCAAGTAGAAGGAATGTTAATACGAGGTTAGAGGGGTGATGAGCTCTCCACGTTCGATAGTGTTTATTCAGCTTATGGTACATACCCACTGATGCACTCTATACGCCGTACCTGTCCGCAAAGGGTTAAATAGTTGCATGCAAAGTTTATCAATTTGATGAAGTAACTGAGTCTTGCTGGAATGTTTTTGAAAGATGTAAGAACATTTGTTATAAATACAATAAAAATGCTCTAGGAAAATTAATTTTAAAAACAGAGTTTATGTGTAAAAATATTTTAAATCAAGTTTTTCGTAACAAAACTGTTCTTCCATAAAGCCTTATTTTGATGTGTGAGCCAAATTGAATCATTTCAGTAAAAATAGTTAGATAATCAACTGCAATAAATCGAATGTTAAAAAAGAATTTCACCACAGTAAAAAAACTTGGGATTTACTTAATTAAAATTCCGTTATAAAGAAATCTGACACAGGAGTAAAACTTTTGATTTTCAAGTTGTAATTCTGATTGCAATCGTCCCTTTGAATTTTGAGTTATAATATCCGAAAACAACAAAAATATCGAAGCAATGAAATATTATTTATAAAAGGAATAACCTAATCTGAAGACAAACTTGATAAAAAAATTATAGTGTTAAGATGGAAAAATATACTAAAAATTAACTGAATTAGACTATCTTTTATATACTTTCGAGTGTATTGAATATATGAAATGTATTTTTCGAGCTTGTTAGTATTTTTTACTCTTCCCAGGTAATCCTTTCGTCTGCAACTGCAATTTGAAATGGATCCCAACTTATGAAAGAACTAAGGAAAGTGCAATTCTGGGTAAATGTGATGCACCAGAAACTTTCAAAGGAGAACGTTTTTCCTACTTGCAAGACTCAGATTTTTGGTACTGTGAATGATAAAAAAAATGAAGCTGTCATCGACTGTAATAAAAGTAGTGAATTATATGTAAAAAAATTGATAACAAAATTAAATTAATTTTGATGTGCTTGTAAAAGACGTGCATAATAAATACAGTTTCCATTTCATCTTCCTTATCATGGATTATAATTACAGGATTGTAATAAATAAACTTCTATATTCCGAAGGCTCTAGAGCATGTTCTATTGTTCCAAAAGAAACAAAATTTCACGTGGATGTTGTATAACTAACTGTTATTTTATGGAAACAAGAAAAAATAATGTTAGGTGGTGCACTTTCTTCCATGAAAACGGTATTTTGAAAGAAAGAAAATAAAATTCTGCAAAAATTACGTCAGATATTGGTGCAGCGCCATCTGTTGAAGAAAATGTTAGATTTTTCTTTTTAGTTTTCTTTTTCTCCGGTTTTCATAGAGCAAATAACTTGTACTACATACTAGTGAAATCTTGTTTCGTTTGCAGCTCTACAACCCGCTCTAGGATCTTCTCAATAGGCGAACTTTAATGCATTATTCATCGAAATTTATTTGCGCATGTATACCAATAAAATATTGCAGCATAAACTATTGGACTATTTATAAAAATCATTTAACAGATTGTTGTAATTAAATTCATGAAAGGCTCTTCGTCTTACTTATTTGATCATTCCAAAGCATTATCATGCCACGATCTTTGTAATCGCAACGAAACAAGGTTGGAAAATGAAGTGCAATTTATTTGTCAATTTTTCTAAAAACATATTGAAATATATATAATTAATTTTTAAATATATTGCAATAAACGAAATTATCTAAACAAGGCATCTCAAATGTTGCTTGCAAATATTACAAACTGATTTGTCAGACCAAGACGAAAAAGTTTTACATAGGAATTTGTGTTAGGAAACGCATACACTAAGAAAGGAAGCAGATAGCCATGTCAACTATGACTTTATTAATATAGTGCATTTTGGTCAGGCAAACAGAAAGAAGTTGTTTTTGCAATAGAACATAGTTTCGGACATTATAAAAAATATGAAAACTATTCCAAAATTTTTTCATTTTTTCTCTCAGCCTGATCCAGGCTTGAACGAAACAGAATGCGAATGTGTTCGCCGTCGTGAAGGTCTGTGTCTTGTAGTGAATTTTATCTTGGCCATCTGTTGATCATATAATATTTTCGTCCAATATTCAGGGTGTCCATATAAAGCGCTTATAAACTTTAAAGGTTGGCTAGGCAAACAGAAACAACTTGTTTTTACAATAGAACATGGGTTCGGGAACTCAAAGGGTGAGAAGGTGGCGCTACAGGTGGTCACTGAATTAAGTAAAGAAAAAGGATGCACCATATAAAATGTACAACGCATATTTAATGAAATAAGTGAAATACATATTTACAATAGCACAACTAACCAGTTGCATGAATAACAGCATGCGTAGCATATATCTTTTCAGATGACAAATCCTTTGAACATTTACTCTAAGTGACTAACAACAACACGAAAACCCACTACCATGAAAAAGGAAAGGGAGAAAAATCTGAAAAGAAAAGAAATACTTAAAAGAAAGAGAGAGAGAGAGAAAGAATAAAAGAAAGAGCAGTTCGGCAGAAGTTCGCAGTAGCTCAGTGTCATGCATGTCAATTCAAAGCTCTTCCAAGACGAAAGGGAATGATCATTAATTACAGAAAAGAAGATTTCAAGTGCTAATAATCTATGCATAACTTTTACAAAAGAAGAACACAAATAAAACAGAATAACAAGAAAAATTTAAAAAAAATAAAGTTTTGAAGGAAAATTTAGTAAACAATCAAAAATACAATAAAAACGCAAATAGCACAAAAGATTCTTACAATAAACAATGAATATAATCTAAGTCAATTCATATAGGTAAACCTTAACAGAGTTAACCCCGCCCTGCCTTGGCATCCGGGATTTCTGAATGACAGCCTCTGCAATAGCTCGAGTACTGAGACCGGAGTCCTAGTAGTCATCACCGGCCAATGCCTGACCTCTCCCGAAGGAGGTACGTACTATACTCATCAGGGAAGTGAGAACCCGCTTACCTCTCTGGCGACTTCTCATCCGTGTACTCACGATACCCAAACCGGTGGGAGTCATACAGGTATTCAAAATTTTTACTTGTAACTTGATATAAATATAAGGAATGCCTTCGTTTGTTTACTTGACCAAAACACTATTATTTGAGACTGATCGGAATGTCTTAAATGGTGAATCTTCAGAAAAGAGTTTTTATCTCAAAAATTATGAGAGATAGTGGAAAACCTTATCAGTCGGAAAGTCTAGTACCATCGATTTAGTATAAAATAGCACTCTACATACACAGATAATTTAACTCTGCGATGCATATCCCACGATAACGATCATTGTCATAACTATGACACGTTACGAGTGAAGAAATACGGCATTTTCAGACAAATGCAAATTAGTTAAAAAAACTTTTAGTAAAAGAAATTGCCATAAAAGGAAAATTTTCTTGAAATTTCTATATTTGTATTGTTTCTATATCTATATTACATATCTATTATATATCTATATTTGTATTCTATATCTATATTATAAATAATTTATTTGAAATTTTCTTCTCTGTAAATTGCAAAAATGTTCGAACGGAAATAGCTTTCACAAGAATTGAAATTTGTATCTAATTTTATTTTAATATCTTGTTATTATTGTAGAAATACAGACTAAAGAAACTAAATTTTTAAAGGAAATTTTATTACATTTGTATTTAATACGCTTAAACATTAGGGCACATAATATGGTAATTTCTAACATTCTTTCTTTTGAGTTTAATAGATTTTTAGACAGTGCTTCTTCGAGGTTCAATGCGTAGAGGTATACCATTGGGTAGCGGATAGATATTCGAACAGAACTTTTGAAAATGTTCTAATGAAGTCGCTTTTTAATGGCAAAGCGTATAAAGATTTATTTGATATTTTTATAAATTACACCATTTCAATTATTCATTACACAATATGCCATCCCATGCCAAATGTTTTGATTGTTGGAGATTTTATAGCTGAAGGACTATAATCTGCCATTTTGCTACAAGATATTGCTCTAGTTTTTTTTATGAAACGATAACTAAGGTTTTGTTCCATATTATTCAGTGAAAAATATGTTTCCATATTCTTTTTCCTATAGACTATGTTGAAGGTTCATTCTCTCCCAGGGGAGAAATACTAATTATTTTCCATGAGGTTTATAATGCCATTGGGCTGATCACAGGACAATTTTTAAGAGGAGTTCTGAAATTGACTGACTCGTTTCAAAATGAAATGATAAGCAAATGGTGACAATAATTAAATTTATTCTTGTAGGTGATTAATGTGTGAGGTCAAAAAGTTTTCTTAATACATTTCTCGGTGTTAGTACGAAATGTGCGATACGAATTACGGTGAGCAGTTGTACTCAGTGTTGGGATAATTACATCATCAACCCATTTCCCCTCACAATCTGGTTTGGATTCACCTGAGTAGGTGGCGCCGCCCTGCGTGGTTGTGCACACGCTCAGACGCTGTGAAAAACGAGTCCGTGAAGGACGTGTGATTCTTTGTGTAAGTTTATGTCTCAAACTTAATGTTCTATATCCGTGTCCATCATAAATAAAAAGGACTTTAAAATATTGCATGTTGCTTTACAAGTTATTCGACTCTGCATATTCCTCTAACTAAATACTTCACACTTAGCAGTAGGGCTATGCCGATTTTCGATTTATCGAATAAAATCGATATTTCGAAAGAAACCGATTTTTCCTTATAGATTAAAAAAAAAAAATCGAAATATCGATACCGCGGCGATCGAATCGTCTCACCTCACCGTCGTTCGAAGTACTTAAGTTCTTCCTTCCAACTACCCTCTCTTCGATTTCATGAAAAAAGGAAGTCACGACAGACGGCCACCCTTTTAGTCCCAGGGATTCCCCCCCCCCTCCTCCTGCGTGCGCTATCCGTTCTTCAACACATGAAACCTTATCGACCTTCTGGACCCATTTACAAGTAATCAGATACGATGATTGATTGTGAATCACTACAAACTGTTCGTGTGCTTTGAAAGCTTTCACGATATTATCGCGATTCTTGCGATATTATCTCCAAATCTCGACTTGACCCAGAGAGTTACCACGATATGCTTTGATTCTTTCGTGATTTAAACGCCAAATCTTTACTTTAGGGCGATAGATAGCCAAACCTTGAACTATATCATTTCCGAGTAGAAATTTGCTTACTTTACGACAGTTATAATTTTTTTCTTCCTGTGTTTTATTTTTTTTCTGCGTAGTTTTCCCTTTGATTCTCATCACATATATTGTATGTAGTTATTTTTCATTTGCCGATTTATCTCTGCTCCGTTTTCCAACTTAAATTATTCGGTTTTATAAATTCCGCCACACTTTTTTTTCTGTAAAATTTCTGAATAGTTAGTATTTTCTTATTTCGTCAAATTAATCTTATATAGACTCAGTATCGAATATTATTTTACGCGATTCATTACAATTGAGTAATAAATTTAATATATATATATATAGCTCAGCTTTAATTAACTAGCGTAAACTATCAGGATTTGATGATACTTATATTGAAGCTATAGTACCAACTGGACTTTTTTCTAATACATTAGCTAAAAATCATGAAAACTGAAATATATTACATCTAGAACATTATATGACAACTAATAATTAATAATGGAATAATTTCCAAAATTAAAAAAATTGATATAGAAACTTTCTTAGTTAATATACTAGGATTAAAAAAATGCTCCTATCAAAAATCGATTTGAAATATATAATATCGAATATATAATATATCGAATATATAATATATCGAATCTGAAATATATAAATGTTTATGAAAGTTAGAACAACTAAATTTAGTGAAAAAATAATACATAATAAATTTTGAATTAAAATAATGAAATTTATTAATTGCAAACAGATATAGATAGAAAATCTACTAATAAAAATTAGATTTGGCGAAATTTGACTGCTATTGGATAAAATGTAGATAGATTTGGACTACTTCTACATTATGTGTTTTATTAGAGATATGTTCTGTTATGTAATGAGCTTGAACAAAAATGCACGAGGAAAATCACGGAAATGATAATTTTCTCACATACATAATATACCTATGTTGATACAAATAAAAAAATTCTAGCAATTAATTTAATTATTTTTTTAGATAACTATAAATTTGTTACTTTACTGAAATATAACAACTTTTAAAAGTTATTTATTTTCATCAGCAAAGTGATTTAGATTTTCCTTCAGTACATTTTCATAAAAATTAAAGAAAATATTTGTAAATAAAGAACTCTAATGTCTTTTGCTGCAAGTTCATATTTCATTGTAATGTTAACTAATTCGACAAAAATTCTTTCATATTTATATAAGCAGAGGTGTAGTGGAGCCCGAATGCTGTTCCGGTGCTGCTTTTTTTACGAGAATAAATAAGAAAAATTGTAAAAAAATGCCTTAAAAACAATACAGTTTTTATCACCCAAGTTAGAGCGTTCCGGCATTACTTAATTTGCGACTACATCAATGTTTATAAAACTCTAAAATACCCATAATTTTTATGTCCAGATAATCAAACTTCATATTCTTCGGTCCTCTTGCAAAATATTATTTACAGCAGCCAATTCTAGCAAACCTACTATAATCGCTACCTAACCTGACTTCTCGAAGATCCACGATGATTGATTATGCGTTGATGACCCCATTCGCAAATGCTATTATATGCAGTGATATAATGGCAATGGGATAGATGGAAAGGAATGAATGTTGGTACCTTATTGTAAAATTCCGTCAATCATCTTATATCAAGCATTTAAACTGACAAGTCTACGAAATTTATATTAATATTAAGAATGAATATGAAGATTATTTGTGACAATAAAAGTTTTTATTTGGTTATAATATTGGTCATTGTGAACATTTAATCTAAGATTTCATGTTTGTATTTATTATCGAATAACTTTGAAACATGTAAATAAATTCCATTTAATTTTTTTCATGATATATAAATATATATGTGAAACACTAATATATATATGTGCCTTAAGTGAAAGCTATTGTAATACTTTGTTGAAGAGATTTTAACACTATTATTTTTTATTATTTTATTAGAGGGAAAATCTCGAATATTTTTATTATATCAAACATGAATTAAGTAAGATAGAAAGAAAATTCATTTCTTTTGATGAATTCCGATTAAGCATTCTGTGAAGAGATACGATTTACAATTTGATATCTAAAAAATAAATAATAAATATCGATATATCGATTTCTTTTAGACGATATAGCGCGATGGTAAAATTTGGTCATCGCCCAACCCTACTCAGCAGATGCATCATTAGGCCAATTGTTGTAAAGGATACTGTTAATTCTAGTCGATGATTCAAAATCTTACATGACTTTGCAGGAATCTTTAATGTCTCGAACAGTTTACCCGAAATAGCCTAGTTTATATAAGACGATACGAAGCTTCAGCGGATTGATAAGGTTTTCACTTTCTTTGATTAAAATTTTCGACACCGACTCATAGCACCAGACCGCTACACAAGCTATCAGTAAGGGTACGGATTGGTCATCATATTCGCCGGATCTCAGTACAATTATTTCCTATGTGGCACCTTCCCAGATAGCATGCACACTTGCAGCAAGTTTAATTTTTCTTGATATTAGCATGTCATGACAAACTTGATGCGGCAACTTTGCAGCAAACTTCCTGCAAAGTAACAAAGCATAATCGGCCAACAAATATTTAATGTCAAGAACAGTTTACCCCAAATAGCCTGGTTTTTGTAAGACGATACGAAGCCTCAGCAGACTGATAAGGTTTTCACTTTCCTTGATTAAAATTTTCAATGATGGACTGCTTTACAAGACAACCCACTCATACACAAGGCCAAGATTTGATAACATGGTTTCAAGAACATGATTCAGAGCTCAGTCTACTGTTCTAGTCGTTAAATTCCCAGGTCTTAATTCAATCGAGCGTTTGAGGAAATTCACAAAATGGCTTTTCTGAATTCACGATCCACCTCTGCGTCAATTAAGCGACATTTGATGCGACTTTATTCCATACACTTACTAGAAACTCCTCGAGTATAGGTCCGCAATTATTGAAATTGATGTGCGTGTTAAACTACGACTAACTAGGTTTTAAATAGGAGATCATAATTTTCAGGCTCTTCAGTGTATGAGCATAGGCGTCTTGTAATCACAGAAGAAATGAGGCAGATCATTTTGCGTACTTCATTCGTTTATCATAGCGACAGTAACCAAATTGACTAAGATCATACCATATCTCCAATCATAGCAAATCTATCTCGCAAGATTCTAAATTGTGGAAAGAATCTGGCTTATTTATGACGGCCTTGTTATTGTCTGTTCTCACTCGGATGAAGCTAAGGGCTCTTAGTGAAACTCTAAAGCGTTGCCGAGCTGAAAAAACTTTGATCTCACACGGTGATATAGCAGGCGAAGTGATTCCTGAGAATGAATATTCTTTGCCCAACTAGTCACTAATAAAAAAATGTACTGCTATTTGTTTATAATATTCCACTTAATTAAAAAAAATACGCGATTGCAAGCGCACACACGATCTCTCGAATCAATGAATCAATAAGGCAATTGAGCATTGCAGAATTAATTTAGTTTTGGTGACAGTTCTATTTTTTCCAATGTTTTTCCAACGGAAATGATATTGCGTTATCATTGTCCAAAAAATGAACACATCGTTATACACACATTGCTAATTTTGTCGTATTGTTTGCATGCAAAAGTGGTATTGAGTTAATATTTTCTAAGACTTTACGCAGCAGTGTAGGGTATGAAACATAATAAATAAATTGCTTTAATTTTTCGAGTCAGCCATAATTTTTACCGTGAGTAATAAAGCGGTAAATCATTGCAAGCACTCTGTAAAGCGCCACTCTTTGCATAATTCGTAATTTTTTTAAACTTCAGCAAAATGAAAAAAAAAATATGCTTCGTTTAAATATTCATACATCAGTATCACTTTTGTTTATAACAACTTTTCATTAAAAAATTGGATGATTACTATTCTATTGTTGGAATGAAAGTCTTGATTTTGTAAATCGAAATGTGAAATAATTATTTGACCGGCTGAAATATATGTGTATCAGTATTTTAATAAAATGCTGACGTTTTAATTTGGATTATGAAAGCGAGAAGTGTGAAATGATTATCCTTGTTTCAATGTTTTATAAAGTATATGATAAATATGAAAATTTTAGTCACACTTGTCTAAGCTCTTTGATGTTGTTTTGTCACGGAGGATTCACATACTTGACACGAAGATGCTCTCTTTTCACACTGTGTTAATGTGGTGCTTTTCTTTAAAGAAAATGTATTTCCAGTAAATCTATCTTAATGCTTGTAGCTGACAAGAATTGAAAATTGTTTCAGAAGTTGTTCAACTACATAATCTTATTTCGAGCCAAAAGAAAACTTTTGATTTTTCAGTAATTTTCATCCTAATGCTAAAGTCAGATCAATATAATCTTATTTATAAACAATGGTGACACAGAATCTAGATATAGGAGTATCTACTTTAGAGTTATCAACTTTCTAAATTGTTTGTATTATGAATTGCTGATGGTCACATTAAACTTGATGATGATTGAGATAGTTATAACTAGTTGTTGCATTATAAATGGTCTGCTGTTCAACAGATTGTAGTTATTACATTTCTTTTTCACTTATATATGATATACAATAGTAAACCAGAAAAGATTATTAATTCCCGTTTGCAAGACTTCATATAATTCAGCAATCCTTCAAATTCTTTTTCCATAAAGATAAACTTTCAGCAGCGGACATATCCAAAGTACGAAATAGATGAAAGGATGTGCAGTGTTTCAATTCACAGTCAAGCAACGGCTGCGAAAAGGCCTGCAGTGAGCTTCTCTGCGACTGATCGCGTTTTCTGAAATGGGTTTCATATTTTATATGTTTAACATACAGAAATGTGATGAATTTTGTGGTAATCTCAGTATAGTGCTTTAAATGAATACATGTGGAAGTGATGCACAGGCCCGGAGGTGATGAATCAGCCTATCATGCTTTACCTGATAGAAAGCCCCTGTGAAAATGACTCAAGCATGCCAAACAGATATGGAAAGACTTGAAAGAGGCATCTACTTGCCCTGGAGCACATACTTTCCTACTCCCCCTGGTTTGATAAGACCTTTGCCCAGGTATATAAAGAGAATATTAACTCTCGAAAAAGTAGGCGAAATGCTGACACCAGAGGACTTGAGCGTGAAGGCCGAAATAGAAAAGTCGGGTATTGTTATTGAGGTTAATTATCCCTCTGTTTCTGCGACTCTGTCAAGATTTCAGTTTTTAATTGTCAATTTATTAAATTTGAGTAAGAATTCTCGTTACAGGATTTAGGCTATATGCATTAATTTATTACTGCTATTTTGTACATCTTTATTGAAATAGTTAAGTTTCTTGAAAAAATTAAATTTTTCAAAAATTTGGAAAGGACACAGATTTTTTTTTGAATTGGAATTTATTATGTGTTCTTTTAAAGAAATGAAATTTTGCTTTTTTAGATGTAAATAGTAATTTAAATGGTCAAAAAATTTAATGTAAATTTTTAGAAAATTGCGATGGATATACAGAATTAGTTTATGCGAATGCGAATTTACCTGGTAAATATTTTGGATGAATCTTATCTTTTTTATGGTCGCTATGTCTTTCTGGTAATGTCTTGGAGCTTCTAGATTTGAAACACTATTTTACAGTAAATAAGACGCATATATAGGTCTGGCAGTAGCGAAAAAGCACAGTACGCTTCAAGGAACAGAAATTCTTACAGATTATTGATATGTATATTCCCATTTTAAAATATCGCAGTCCATCTGTAAATAGATGTAATAGAATAAATTAATATTTGTTATATAATTTAAAAACATGTTAATTCTTTGTTATAAAACTTTTTCATGTTGCTTTGTTTAGACATTCGAAGAGTTATAAAATATTACTGTAGTAAAATTAGTGTAGTTATTTACCTTACATCTGTTTCGAAGACCTAAAACAAGATCTGAGTATTATCAAAAAAAATGATGATGCAGCGTCTGGAAACTTCAGAAATCAATTTTACATCTTGCATTGTGGGCAAAAGATCGATAATTGTAATACTTTGATTGAGAACTTTGGCTGCCCTATGGAAATTTTTCTGATAACCAAAGTTAGTAAAATTCATTCAAATCTCAGATTTCAAATCTGCGTAGCACGAATTTGACTTTTCTCTCAGTTTGTGTTGCCCCAATTGTTACCTGTGTTACAGTAAGGTGACCAACTTTTAACCTCCAATAGAAAGAGGACACGAATAAATTGAAGATAAAAATATCATAAATAAAAGAAACATTTAATTCATTGCATTCATAAATTCTTCGACGACCCTGTTTTTTGGAAAAATCTAAGGTTTTCTTAAAATAATGCATATATGGATCTGAAATTTTAACCATATATACCATCCTTCTATAACAAATGGAATTTCTAAAATTTCGCTCAAATTAAAAAAAAAAATTAAAAATATTTTTCCAAATTAACGATTTTTTTAAAAATTTATATCTGGTTTAATCAAGATAGCGTTCAAAATGTCACTTTTATAGATATTTTAAATGCTTACAACTTTCCAATTTACACCTTTCTTCTCAGATTTATAGCATTTATTTAAACGCAAAAAAATATTTTTCGAATTTCCTTCCCCCCCCTTCCTTCCGGTCCGATGTAGGTCGCGGTGGCCTAGTGATAAGGTATCGGCCTTGGGGCCGGAGGGCTCCAGGTTCGAAACCCGATTCCACTGAAGATCCGCCGTGTATGGGGCCTGTTGCACGCTAAATCATACGTAGTGGCCAAACGTCCTCCCGTTGGTGTGGCGTGGAAGTTTGGAGAGGGGTGTCAGCTCAGGTGTCGTCCTCGTCATCTGACCGTGGTTTAAAATTATGAGGTCCGTCCCAAAATAGCCCTCGTGTTGCTTCAGAACGGACGTTAATGTACGTAGAGCTAAACTAAATCCGGTCCGATGTACGGGTACAAAATATAGTACCACTTTTTAAATAGCTGACCGAAAAACTTAAAGCAATAAAATTGCTTTTATGCATTTTTTTCCTTGTCAAAGTACAATTCGATTGGACTATAAGCGTCTTCTTCGAGTTTGCTGAGCTGTCAACATATGTTTAGAATATTACAAAATGGAAAATCTATAATTATTAGCTCAAAATTTTGTTAAAATTTAGGTCTGAAGAATAGAGGGTTGATTCAAATTAATCTCTATCACATTTTACTTGGCATTCACAGCAAGAAGTAGTTGAAGTAAGAACTTCTTTAAAGTTACTATTTTGATGACTGTCTCGTAATTTTGAACCGAGGTCAGATGACATGGACGACAACTTAGCCGGCAACAACCTTCTCAAACTTCCGCACTAGGGGTGGACAATTAGACCGTGACTCACTTAATGAGAACCAGGTCCTCGTACAGGCTAATTTTTAGTGTAATTGGACCTGCAGTCCAAGAGTTTACGGTTCCGTAACTGTTACCAGGCCACCGAGGCTCCTGGAAGAAATGACGAAATAAATAAGATTGAACACGGACCCACTAGATTACGCGGACCTCCCAACAATAAGAACTAATACACCAGACATCACCCCCTTCACAAAAGCAGAAATTGCAATTGTCATCAAAAATCTTTATAAGGGAGAAGCACAAGGACCCAACGGAATTTACAATATCATTATTCAACAAATAAATAAACGATTTCCTATCCTGTTCATGGAGCCTTTTAACAAATGCCTGCATCTCGGGACGTTCCCTGATCTGCTCAAATTAGGTAATATTATCCTATTCAAAAAAGAAGGTAAACCTGAGGACAAAGTTTCTTCTTATCGACCTATCTCTCTACTGCCAACTATTGGAAATGTCTTGCAGAACAAAGGCTCAATTACCACCTGGAGAGACTTAACAAGATTAGCGACAACCTTTACGGATTCAGAGAGGGGCGCTCAATGGAACTAGCAATTCACCATCTCATTCAAAAACATCAATGAAAGCAAAAAGAAAAATCCTCATGTACCCTTGTACTCTCAATAGACATTAAGGGCGCATTCGATAACATTCAACACTCCTCAATTTTCAACTACCTGGGCAATAGTCACTGCCCCAAACACATATCAACTATTTTTCAGAAATCTACTGCTAAACATAAAAATTATTCTCAATTTCAGCGAAGGACCAGCCATTAGAGATCAGAGGGTGGGCTAGCCACAGGGTTCCTGCATTGGTCCAGATCTCTGGAACCTAGTCGCAAACGGAATTCTGCAGGAAACCTGGACAGAAAACACACCCATACAAGCCTTCGCCGACGACTTTGTGATCGTTTCTCACGTCCCCACGAAAATAAAAATTGAAAACCAAATCCATGCAGCAATAGAAAAATTCATTAACTGGGCCAACAAAAATAAACTTCAAATTTCTACAGGCAAAACTCAATACATCCTCTTTAACAAATTATCAAGACCCCCACAGATTCGCTGGCAAGAAGAGACAATCCAAAGAAAACACATAATAAAATATCTCGGACTCCTTATAGATGACAGACTAAACTGGAATGCGCACCTTAGAAATTTCTCAACCAAATCATTTACTCTTTACCAAAACCTACTAAAGATTTCCGGGGAAAACTGGGGATTTTCCCTTAAACTCAGAAGAATGCTGTAAAAGACTGTAATAGAAAGGATTCTTCTTATGGAGCTGCAGTCTGATGCCTAGATCCAAGAATCAAAAGGAAGCTCAACATCATCCAAAGATAATTCCTGCTTGCTCTTACAGAAGCATACAGAACCTCGGCGCTCCAGGTCATATTTGGAATTCCTCTTCTCTTCCTCCAGCTCCAGCTTGAGGCCAGAGTCACAGCCATTCAAAGACTTAACATTTCCCTTCCGGACACTTTGACAACTCTCGTTCCTGGAGAGGTAGAAAAAAAGGGAAACGGGCTGTGCTGCACATCCTGCTGAATGTCCGACAGAAGAACAGATTTCTTTCGTAGATGGAGGGGGTATAACATCGGGAACCCGCATCTACACGTGTTAGGCACAGGAAGCGAGTTTGCCAATATCACTTGTTAGTCTCGT